>JAVCKS010030342.1:17084-28013 GCA_032273685.1 Pteraster tesselatus | reverse complement strand
GTTGTACGTAATCTGATTTTGCTTAAAACTATCCCTAACATAATTTCCCTAGTTCCTTTGTTCTAAATTTGTATTACAGATTGCGAGGGGAGTCAAGTTAGAAAGAAGAAACTAGGGGGAAATTATTTCAGGGATAGTTTTAGGCAAAATCAGATACGTACGTACATGGTACGTAAAACAAAAGCTCGCGGTCGGGGATTCCCCGCTAACGTACTGCGACACGTCATTCTGGAGAATTGAGCAAAGGGAGATTTTTCGAGCACGAAAGGAGTCACTCATTTTACTAGTCATACTACTACGTATTTTAGAAAAGGGACGTGGTGGACGGGTATTCTGGAATTGCTCCGTCTAGTCTATTCTACAACCCCAAGAATCATGGCTGATGCAAGTAAAAGTCAAACAGGAGTGCAAGACGTCGAACCCGACCCCAAATTGGTCTTGATTACGGAGGTGTTCAGACCTTACTTGGTGAAGCATTTCAAATTAAATGTTGAGTTTTTAGGTCAGCTCACATCCACTGGCGCACTGGCTAGTAATCGTAAGTAGAGTAGGCCTATAGAAGTAGAACCTACAAGTTAGAAGATCACCAAAACACCAAGTGTAACTTGTATCATAACTAGTTGTAGGGGGGTTAATTGGTAACAATTTTTAATCCCGGCTCCTATTTGAAAATGCCCACTGTTATCCTTCACACTACAAATTAAAAACAAGTAAATTTGGGGTCTTCATCGATCGTGCATGTGCACTACCCAAATTTTGTTCCCCAATATCACTAGTTCAAGTTTTTAGGGGTTTCAAAACTTTCTTTCCCCTGAAAAGTTTAATGCCTTCAAACCTCAATCATTCCACAAGTATTACAAGTAGCAAAACTGTTTTGTACTAAGGAAGTGATAACGAATTACCTGTAATTAGATGCAATTTTGCATAATTAACTGATTTTAAGACAGCTGCATTGCTGAGGTGAGGGTACTTTATTCAATGGGATCATGCACTACAGTAACCTTTACGTATTGTTGGTGTTAGAGGTCACAGATCATTGAAGGTCAAATTGTGAAATCGACCAAATTTAATATAGCTGCACTATGGTAACCTTCCCTATCGTTGTTGTTCGAGGTCACATACAGAGAACAAAGGTCATTTGTAATCAACTTGTAAAATGAACCTAATTCAATTCGTAACACACGTGGATCATACCTGCACTATATGGGAACTAGCTAAAGGATTGTTGGTGTTTGAAGTCATTTGCAAAGCAGGCAAGACTTCAAAACTGCTTAAGGCATCCATCAATTGTAAGATGCACCCTATGACCCCATCCCAGGGATGGCGGGTCAATATCGTTGCATGCGCACATTCCACATTGTGCATGCATTTTGCGCATCATGCATGCGCGTGCAAGCATGTGCTTCTGTCTGTGAATCTCCGCTTTTGCGTGCCTATCACAAGCGCGCACGTGTTTGAACGAAAGCATGAATAGTTCGCATATTGCCTACTGTACATGCACAAATTATATATGTCTAGACCTTCTACTAATATGTATTAGGGAGTACAGTGTCTAAATTGGATTGGTGTGTACTTGCATGTTGTATGTACATGTAGCTCAACTAGGCTTACCTCGTGGTCGCACTTGTTTGTTTTCTTTTCAGGTCATATATTTACAGACCTAGTAAAAAACAATGAAGTGTCAAAGCTTCTCGATCTATTGGAAGAGAATAACCATAAAGGCACCTACGCAGCCTTTATCGATGCTTTAAGACAAACTTCTCCAGAGACAGGCAAGTACTAATTTGAACCCTAAAGCCAAATAATTTACGCAGACACCCCTCCTGGCTTGAATTAGAAACCAACCTCACACCCAATTAGAAGCTGCAGATTGGAAGCCAACTTTAACAGATTGGAAGCCAACTTCAACACATTGGAAGCTTTCTTGTGCAGAGACTCTGCTTTAAAATGTTTGTAATGGACTGGTCGATAGACCGTGTCTGCACTCTGTCTGCACCGATTTCCTCTTCTGCTCAGACTGTTGTATAGAACTTTAACCGTTTGCCAAATGTTCTTTCTTAACACAGAGTGCTACAAACATTTTGTTGACTTAATCGAGGGAGTTGAAGGAAATAACTTGGAAGAGCGGGAATACATGCATACGATCCTGAAATTACTGTCTCCAAGATTTTGCGAGATTGACCCGATAGACGTAATTATTTATCTGAAGGAGTTTTCCCAGGAGGATAAGCAGCTTGTTGAGTCGGAAACTAGAAACCAGGGCCAAATAAGAGGCGCATGGAAACTTCTGGGGATTTTATTGACCAAGGGCAAAAAGTGTGTTAACGAATTGATCGAGGGTCTACGTCAGTCCAACATGGTCGAATTAGCAGATGAGATGAAAGAACTGTTGAACACTTCAGGTAATTTACAAAATAATCGTATGATTTCTGTTCAGTTGAAATAGCATGTTATCAAACACTTTCTGCCTTCACTAGTAATAACAATTTTATACCAAGATGAACCACATCCAATATTTTTATAGTCGCACGGAGAGTACTACACCCCCTCCCCCTCTCCACAAAGCAGTACTTCAACCATTTTTGTGTTGTGTGTACAATACCCGGACATCTAACAGTCATCAAGGATCATGACGACAAACAGTAATTGTGCAAATTGAGAAACCGAATTGAATCTAATTTCCAGAGAGTGACTCCTTCTCATCACCTAAACTTGGTGACATCGATGACAGCCAAACAGGCGAACGGGAAGTCTACACGAGCGGTGGCATCCCGTACGACGGCAACACCGAGGCGGGCGCCTCGCTGGGTGAGGCAGGACCTACAGATACCACAGGGGAGCTCAGCCTATGCACCACTGGACCTTCTGATGTCAACATCAACAGCTCAACCGATGAGAAGAAACAAAAATTATCCGATAAAATGGTTCTTTCAGAGGTAAACAAATCTACTCTACTAGCTGAAAAATGATAAAAAGTAACACTGTAGATTTTAGTATTAATTAGTTCCAAGTTTGACTTGCAATACCCTTTCTCCATTTACCAACATTCAAAGGAGGGGGAGGGCCAAAGCAAGGATAACTTGTCCGCACTGAAGGTGATCCCCATTCAGCTCTATGGCTACCAGAAGGAGCTGGTTGCAGCTGCCTTACAGGGAAATAACTCGGTCATCGTAGCACCCACGGGCTCCGGCAAGACGGTGGTCGCTGCCAGGTTAGCCAAGGCCGTGCTGGACAGAGAGCCTGGCGTCGGCGCCAGAAGAGGGGACGGATACCCACTGCCTAATCTGGCCAAAGACGGTTCCAATAAAGTCATCTTTATCGTCAATAAGGTTTGCTTTTAATGTTTATAAAAGGGTTATAATCAGTATAATAGGTTAGCCGCGGTAAATATGTAACCGCAGCACCCTCAAAGATTTAAAGAGTAACGTAAAGAGTTGTAGACTCGGGTCGTGCGACTTGGATCCGAGTCAGACTTGACTTGACTTGCAACTACTAGCATTATCTTGTGAGTTGACTTGCTTGGACTTGCTTGGACTTGCGAAAAATGGCTTGTTACCAACTCCGGCAGCGTAGCAAGTGAGAATTTTGGGTTGTGACCAACTCCCATGAGATCCATCACAATTCGTGTATCATTCTATGCATACACAGCTAGTGGCTAACTAATTAGGACTACTATTGAAACAAAATTCCTACACAAAAATCTAAATTCATTTAACTAAATTCAGGACACTGGAAAGCCTATATTTTCAGCTTGCAGCATTCCATAAGTTACTCTGAGTCTGTTGCTCTAACTGATGTAAACTTTATAAACTCTCCCCCCCCCCCAAACAGAAAAAGCAATAATCTTTTAGGACTTTCCAGGTAAGCTAAAGCAACCATTCCAGGATTTTCCCGGGATCCGTACAAACCCAGTTTTCAATATAAGACTGCAAAATCCTTTTATTTTGTTTCTTTCTTTCCTCATCAGGTTCCTTTAGTAAAGCAGCAGGGGGATGTATTCAGAAAGTACATTGACCGCAATTGCATTATGGGACTGAGCGGGGAGGATGCCACCATAGGCTCACTAATGGATCTCCTGGAGGGGAAGGATGTTCTAGTGATGACCGCCCAGATCCTGGTCAATGCCCTGCTGGCCCGTGACGGAGACGACAACAGCAACCGGATGGACCTGTCCAAGATTGGTCTGCTCATTCTAGACGAGTGTCACCACTGCCAGGTAATAATAACAACAACAACAAAAACAGCCTATTTAACCATTGTCATTGACTTATCCACAGCCAAAGCTGAATTGGTTACATTATAAGGTTTATTTTGCTGTAGGTTTGAACCATGTTGCATTTTGCATTCCAAAGATATACTGATTTTGCATATTCATAATGTATAATTGTACAAATTAACGGAAGTGCCTTCAGAGATTCAGCCGTTTAACTTACACAGCAAGTGGAAAAAGAATTGAGCTATTAAAGAAGAAACTTTCTTCTTTAAATTATGAAAGTATTGATATAACATAAGCCTATAAACGAGCCCCAAAAATTGCATTGTTAATTTTTTTTCATCCTTTCCACAAAGAACAGCCCTTTACGTGAAATAGCATTCGTCCCTTAATACCCTTTTTTGAAAGCTAATGACAAGGGCAAACTGAACACATTATCAACTAAACGTTTACATTTATTTCTTAAGGTGAAATTGGAACAGTACACTTTTAGGCTTGATGTCTGTATAACCGTATGAATATAAGCTATTTCGTTGTGATTAACTGTGCTGGTTAAAATTTAGTGAAAGAATTTAACAGAAGAAAGTAACTTGATTTTTCTGCTCATACAGTAATGTTTGAATGCATCTGTTGTGAGGCAAATATTTGAACTAGCAAAATAACCCTCCTCTTCCTATTTCTGACAGAAAGGAAATGCTTACAATGAGATAATGGCCGAGTACTGCGACATGAAGCTGTCGTCACCCGAAAAAGCAAGACCACAGGTAAGGATAGAATGTATTGCTCCCACTATTTCTCATCCTCTTAAAAATGCTGGATTCTTCACCCACGTTGAACACCAAACACACATAACTGAACTGGACACCATCAGATTACACACCCTCAACAAGATGGCAAATGGACAAGAAGGGTTTTGCAGTTTACTTCAGGTAAACGGGCTTCCGTTATTAGTAGAACAAAATCGCTTGTTTTGGCATTTTTGAATTGCAAATTCTTAAAACTCTTGTCAAGCAAACCAAAGTCTGGCTTTTCCCATGTCTTTTGTTTGAGCCCAGAGATTGGTACAGATTATATATTTGTTCGATTTTAAAAGGTGTTGGGACTGACTGCTTCGATGGGTGTGGGCAAGGCAAAGTCTCGATACAAGGCTCAGGGCCACATATTGAACGTCTGCGCCAACCTGGATGCCGCCAAACTCTGCACTGTGCAAAACCCTGACAACTTAGAAGAGTTAAAGACGAAACGAGACACACCAACCGAAGGTGAGGAGGGGAAAATAGTAGCTAGATCAGGATGTCCATACCCATGAAAACTTCAGGGTTCAAAGGGTAAAAACAAAATGAGTGAGTTCATGGATTGTCTCATACAGACTTTCTTTTTTATCATACCCCTCTACCGCAGAGATTATTCCTGTTGGCACCCGAAAAAGAGACCTCTTCAGGACTAAGATTGACAAAATCATGGAGACGATCGAGGAGTGGATCGCCGAAACTCCAGGTATAGCAAGAGTTTTAAAACCTTGCAAGGTTAAGACTTAAGGGTTAAACCTTGCACCCACCAACATTCGAATCTACCAAAGTATGGCTGAATTTCTAGATAATATTATAGCCAGAGCGGACACCGGGCAAAGCGTGGGCACCAGGTACCGGGCGGGCACCGGTAGCATGGTGCATTGTGCATGGTGCATAGGCACTGGGAACAGGGTGCATGGGCACCGGGCACAGGGTGGGGGACATAGAAGGACCATCTTGCTCACTAATGATGAGGTCCCAAGCACATATCCATACTTGAATTGAATATACGTGTATAACATTGGTATAATGTCTTTGAGGTGAAATGTTTATAGAGCCAAATGCTATAGATGTTTAGTCAACCTCTCTCAACTCTCCACTATCATTGGTACTTCTTCAATCTTATGTTGCTTGGCTGTAACAAATTGGTAGGAAAAACCTTCTGTACCAAATTGTAGATATTTACTCGCTGTAAATATTTACTCGCTGGTTTAAACTGAGTGGAACATTAAAGGGGCATGGCGGGTTGGCTAGAGGAGTTAATAGAATACCTGCCGAGCTTGTTTGTGCCCTAATCAATGGTCAGCCTGTAACTGTGCTTATCGTGCGGTGTTTTTTCCGGGCTGCAGGCGGTGATGCCATCCACAAGGACAATTCAGATGTGAAATGCCCAACAACTCGTGGATCGCAAGTCTATGAACAATGGGTTGTTAATATGGAAAACTTCATCGCAGCAGATATCAAAGATGACACGTCGCGGTTGCAAATAGTGACTTGTATCGATCATTTGAAGGTAATGTGAGATCCACAACGTAAAAAATGATACCATAGTTGTGGCATAGTGACGGCGCGGTAACGGCACCGTGTGTTAGAAGAACCACATTATATTGCTGTTCCTAGGATTCAAACCAGGAGCCACTAGAAGAGAGAGTAGGATAAGTATCTCTGCATCACTGATTAACATTGAAAATTGCACCATCCATTATTATAGTGGACAAAATAGTACAATTGTTCTTAGAATCCAACCGTTTCGACACCGTTCGTATATTAGAACCCAAATATTAACAATTTGTACCCGTGTGAACTCACTTAGATGTTACTAATGATTAATACTCCAATTGCAGGCATATAACAGCAGTTTGTTCATAAACCGAGATGCCCGTACCTTGGACGCAGTGAAATATCTCCAACTGTCACGTTGTCTAGCTCCAGAAATGGCCGACGTAGATCTGAATGAGTTTCAGCAGAAAATAATTCAGTTGTTCAAAGGTGATGAGAGATGATTTGATCACAATTTTTGCTGTACCGGTAATATACGACAGACATTTTTTTCTGTTTGCAAGGTTGGCTCCAAATGTTGACGCTAGCGCAAAAATCAAAATAAATGTTTACAAAAAGTATGCGTGCACACAAGCGAACAGTTTGTGCCAACAAACTTAATGTACGTTAACGCTTTGCCTACAGTAAGCCACTCGCAGGGGGCTCAACGTTTTCATCTGTGCAACGAGTCTCTCACGGTGGATTGATGTTATTGTGTAAAACCGTCCACGATTGGGGTTGTGGTTAGCTACTAGTCCCCACAACCAATGAAACAGGTTGTTAGATACCTCAGATTGTTACCAGATTGGCGGTGAAGTGAAAAATAGGCAAAAATCCAAACTCGGTATGGCATTTGGTTTCTGACCTTTCTACATAATCACTTCAAGAAATACAAAATGGCTTTAAAAAGTTATCACTTTTACTGGCCTATTCTGGCTTGCAGTACGACTCCATAAAATATAAGCCTGTGGTCTCTCCTGTCGGAGGAATGTCTTTACTAAACTTATTGCCGTGTTGCATTTGGCAGACGAGAAACAATCTTTTGATGAGTTGAGTTGTTCCAACGAGAACCCACTGCTGGCGTGCCTGTCGGAGACACTCATCAAGTCCCTGTACGGGAAAGAGGAATCCCGAGGGATTTTGTTCTGCAAGACACGAGTAACTGTAGAAGCCCTCGTGGCTTGGATCCAAATGACGCCCGAGCTGAAGTTTCTGAAGCCGGGCAAACTGATTGGCGGGGCTAGTGCAGGTAAAAAGAAAAGTGTCAACATTTTCAGACTTTGTTGGGAATCGCTTGTGGCTTTTGAAATGCATCATTTGTGTGCACTTTTAAGGCTCGAGTCTTTGTTATCTAGTGAATGTCAGCACTTGGCAGTATTTTGAGTGGAAGTATTGAGGTGCTGATGATTCAAATCTCATTGTTTTATTGTATTTTTCTTCCTCGTGGCCACCAGGCATGACGCAGAAGCAGCAGACGGAGCTGTTGGGTTTATTCCGGGACGGCAATCACCAGCTCATCGTGGCTACGTCCGTGGCCGAGGAAGGTTTGGACATCCAACAGTGCAATGTGGTAATCCGCTACAATTACATCAGCAATGACATTGGAAGAGTACAAGCCAAAGGTGACGTAGTGTTTGGGGGGACATTTTCCCTGACTACCCCTGTGCTTATTCAGCACAGGGGTAGTCAGGTAGTCGTTGTTCAAAGATTGTGAAATGTATGCAGGCAGTCTGTGAGTTGGCACAGAAGTATTTTCTTTGAATGATGATTCTGAGATCAATATGTTAATTGAACTGTCGATCTGTATGGGATTACATAATCAGGGGGGGGGGGCGCATGTGTTTCATGTGTGCAGATATTGTTGTTGTGGTGTAGGGCAGATTTTACCTGAGGGCCCCCCATTGAGGTTCAGTGTTCTAGGGTTTTCCTCCCTATCACATTAAGATTTCCTCTCATTTTAGGGATGCTTAATTTCACAATAAGAACATCGGCCAAATAAATGTTCATGTATTTTCATGTCTACAAAGTTTGTTTGTATTTTCGTCGTTTGCATGGGAGTAACTATAGAATACCCCGCCACCACGTCCCTTTTCTAAAAAGATCCTGGTACCCAGAAGTCACTCCACAATGATTCTAATTACAAGGGTACCACACTTGTCACCAAATACGGAGTGGCGGGGTATTCTATAAGTAAGCCTTTGCATGTTATTGTGTTTGCAGGAAGGAACCGAGCCATTGGAGGAAAGTTTTATCTAATTGTGTCGGAAGAGTTGGGACTGCACGACCGTGAATTTATGAACCGTATCCGCGAGAAGATGATGATTGAAGCCACGCAGAATGTTCAGAGCATGTCGGAGGATGACTTCCGAATGCAGGTTATTAACTTTGGGGTATAATGTAAATTAAGAAACGGCAGAGTTTAATCAATCAACCACTCTACATTAGACTACCTACTTGACAGGAGTGCTATTGTGGAAAGGTTTCTGCTTCAAGTGTTTATAATTTCGGAGCAAGCCATTTTTAGAATTTGCACCACTCTAAAGTAAAAAATAAATAACGGCCAATTATAATATTGTGTTGATTTGTAGTATACCCCCAGAAAACCAGAAATTGTAGTTGTTGCCTTCTCTGATCCCTGAAAATAACGTTGATCACAAAAGCACCATCGTTCCAATGCCCCCTAAAAGCGGACATTGATTAGTTGTATATTTCAGTCACGGCAAATTGTTATGAAAACAAATTATACTATGAAATTTTACCTATCAATCTTCAATCTTCAACATTTTTGAAATCTTGCTATAACTCAGTATTAGTATGTCCACTGTTAATGTCCCAGTCAAATTTCCACATGGGGTGGCCGTGACAATTGATCCACTATTAGTAAATTGATTAGCATAATGCATGCAAGTTTTTTTCTGAATGACGAAATGGTCCTCAATTTGTAAGGAACTTGTTAGTTGAAATATTTCTTTTCTGATCAGTCCTCCGACAATCCATTTATAGACAACTGCTACAGCACGGGCATCATGTTTTCTGAAAACCACTACGTTTTTTCCCGCCTAAACAGATCACTAAGTTCCAGAAAGAGAACAAACTGGAGCGACGACTCAAGAGAAATAAGAAAAACATCTTGAAGCACAGCAAGAAGCTGATGAAGGTGGAGCTCATCTGCCGGATGTGTGGGGCTCTGGCCTGCACGGCCGATGATATCCGGTGCATCGAGGAAGCACACCACGTCGTCCTTAACGATGTCTTCACCGAACGTGCCCGGCTCGAGAAGATACAAGCCGGAGAGCTCCACTTTGACATGCAAATGCTTCAGAAGATCTTCTGTGGGCAGACTTCCTGTCGGCAGGAGTGGGGTACGCAGATGCTTTTTAAGAATTGTCTGGTCAATGTGATCTCTCCCCGTAATTTCACGATGAAGATGCCTGTGGGACCGGCAAGGAGGTTCAAGAAATGGAAGGAGGTTCCCTTCCAGACTGCCGCCATGTCAATGGAGGAGCTGGACAAGGTCTGTAACATATTTAACATTGAAGAGGACGACAACAGCGACGACGATGATGACGAGGATGGAGGCAATGATAAGGGTGATGCTAAGGTGACGGTTCTTAAAGGAGCAGAAACCGCCTAGGCAACCACACCGTGAGAAATCAGAGTGATACCTACTATGCTGCTATAGTGTTGAGAATGCGGCCTTAAGGACGTAAGTTAGATTGATTGAGTTAGTTCAGCAATTTGTAACGATATTGTGAAGCTAATTTAGCTATAAAGCTAATTCTGATGTTTGGGAAAACAAACGGAGGAAATCCGGCGGTTAGCACCCAAATTCTTTCTAAAACTTAAGAAATAGGAAATCTCATTTATTGTTGTTCCCAAGGATGAGCTTGGATTAATATAAACAAGACTAAAACCTAGCTGCCAAATTAAAGTATGAACAATTGTAAAATTAATTTAAACCTCTGCAATAATTAGTGTACAAAGTGAATGCTGGACAGAGTTGAATTTCACATACCATAATTACTTTCAGTAGGGGTTGCTATAAAGGATGATGCTTAAAGCTGCATGTGACTAGGAACATTTACGATAATATAATAACTATAATAACAAAACAATATATATTATCGCCTTCGCTTTATAAGCAGTAAAATCGTCATGCAGAAATGCACATAATAAATGTAATGTAGGTAGCCTATTAAGGCTTTATAAAAAAAGAATTAACTTTTCTGTCATTGAATTCTCAATAATAAATAGGCCTATCATAAGCCCTATAGTCATATTATTATAAAGTTTATACTGTAACAAAAATATTCTAAAACTTTAAAGTCTTAATCCATCTCGGTCTCGCTGCCGATTCCAATTAAATTTAAAGAAACAATTAAACTT
>JAVCKS010030342.1:0-12692 GCA_032273685.1 Pteraster tesselatus | reverse complement strand
AGGTTAAAGTAGTACTACCTCCTCAAAATGCTAACAAACATAAATCAGACCATTACTAATAATTAGTTATACAATTAAAAATACTAACTAAATCCAACTTATAACAGAAAAACAACCGATAGCTCATTGCTTAATCTATGCTAATGATTGCTTCGAGACCTTTTCCGATAGTCACGTGATGTGACGCTGGTCCAGGAAGACCGTACCGCGTCAGCAACGTACTACAGTGATGCCAAGCGTTCCGTTTTTACAATTATTTGTAAATATTTTTACACGTATACGCTGGTATATTTTTTCCCCTTCTTTGAGTACTTTTTTGGTTGGTTAAGGTTGGCATCACTGCTACTGACAACTGACTGCAACTGCCGCTCGACCGCACAAGGCTAAAACAAATTGGTTATTCGTTTGCTGTGGGTTACAATTACAACTACGTCATTACACAAAATCAACTACTTACGCATCGAATTTCGTCGACAATGGGAAGCTGTATTTGATGGCCCACGAGCTAGGACTGCCCGGTGTCACGTTGCTGTCCGGTCTCACGACGTCCAGGCACGTCAAGGGCAGTGCAGTCCCATTGGAATACCTCAATTCGACGCCAAGGTTCTGGTCAACAACTGCACGGAACAACACAGCATAATCAACACGGTCAACTCGGCCGGTAGTATAATGATAAAGGCAAATTATCTATTTGTCATATTTAGTTTTTTATAGTTTTGTGGGGTGGCGGTGAATTATCCATGATATTATTCACTGTTTGTATATATATACAACAAATTGGCGGGAGTTTGTGACAGCTTATCGTTCATTCGTAAGATACTACATAGAACAAAATAGAACCAAGAAGCGTTTATAACACTTTAACATTCAGCCTCCCTCCCCGATAGGTTGATGCCTTCATACGGCACACATACAAAATGACCGCCGCTATTGCTTACTACACGCAAGCACACGCAACATCCGTGACGGGGGCCTCAAATTCCCTGAACTCCCTGAATTACGAATTACAGGTCTTAGGATGTTGTCACTCAATTAACCCTTAATAAACCCTTTATACACAATTTGACGCATACGTACGTGTTACTGATTTATTTGATTCGGGTACTTTTTGATGTAGAAAATATTATTGCGAGCGGGAGTCCTCCAACTTGAGAATAAATTAGAAATCAAAATGCCCCGAGGTGTAAATTTAAAACCGACATTAAGGAATGAAATAATATGTGAACTTACCCCGTCTGCGTAAATGATAAATATATAATATATGGATGTAATGGTTTAGACAAATAGTCTTTGTTACGTTATTACCAAAGGAAATTTGTACCCCGAATTTGAAAATTCAAATGTGACGTGACGTGACTACTGGTTCCTTACAATGTTCTAGCATATTAGCTCCAATATGTTATACGTATAGTGATCTAGAAAGCATGACTATTTGTACACCCTATCCTGACGGAGTAGAGATAAAGGTACCAGCTGACCTGAATTGAGGTCAAATAGAGGCAGGTTGCTATCCGTGAATACTACCCTCTTCCTGCTGTAGACAGTGCCGTGTTTGCGGGGCAGGTCACCCATGGCGCACAGGTTCATACGGCCAACCGAGCATGTTTCCTGAACGAAGACATAACAAAACAATTATGAGCAGGAAGAAACTGGATTATATTTCCATTTATTTAATAATTTATACTTTTTTCCAATTTTGGGTCAGTAGAGTCAGGGTCGATCGCGGCCGCAGTCACGTGGCTTAGGGGAATGAAATATATTCCAGTTATGTCACGTGGCTTAGGGGAATGAAATATATTCCAGTTATGTCACGTGACTGAATTGTTTTGATTATAACGAGACAATAGGCCGTTTTCATATTGTTATTCAAATTTAACGCATATTTTTGTCACAAAAGCTGCTCTTGACAACCGCAAATCAATTTATTCTTCACTTTGAGTACGCTTACCCTCCCGACAGCGTTTATCTCGTAGGGGTTGTACACGTACGGGCTTGAACAAAACCCTCTGTCAAAGATCCAAAAGTTCGCCTCGGTAACATTAGGCTGGAAGAAATAATAACCCAAATATTGTAAATGTGTCACTATGGTAACCTCCGTGACGTCATCAAAACCAACCAAACCGTTCGCCACAGACGACAGAAGCTAAATCACTTTATCAAAACAATATTACTGAGTTAGTATAAGCAACTATGAAGTCCCTTTATTATTATTTTGATTTCAGACCAATTTCCTTTTGAAAAATAATGTTAAATGTTGCATTGGTAATTTGGCCGGTTTACCCGGCTTTAAGATTTTGAGAATATAGCAAGACAGAATCCATCCATGGATAAGTTATTGTTGGTCGTAAATGAGTTATTTTTTCCAGCCAATAATTATAGTCTGCGACTAGCCATGCATTGATTTTGTTCGTGTCATTTTTTCATTTTGAATCATAACAAAGACAAGCCCACCACATTATCAATTCAACATTGCGTCTGAAGTCAGACAGTACATCTTTAAGTCTATTCGGATTATACAAATAAACACAGTGCTGGGTGTACCAAAGGTTAAGTTGGTCATGTGCTTTTGTTGCCATACATTAACTACATAAAACACGCACGGCTAACTGTGACGTTTTTGCCAAATTATTTTTCATAAAACAAACAGCAGAATTTATGAAAACGTACCGGTACCATTCGGTACTACCATTCGGTACTACCATTCGGTACTAACAACTGATAAACACCACCCAAGTTGAATGATGGATTTGTTATTCTTCCTACCTTTGTACCCATTATCACAATTCCTTACGCTGTTAGCTTCCCTATATTGATGGCCCAAGGAAAATTAGAGTGAATATCAAATGTATAATCGTCACGCTCATTGAGGCTAATGAGAAAGAGCACCGCGCTTTTCATCACAGAACTTGCCTTACAGCGATTACCCGATAAAACTAAGGAATTAAAAAAAAAACGATAACGAGAACTCACCAGCTGGATTGTAATGTTTACTTCCATCCGGGTGTCTCCCAGGTAACCCGATGCAAATCGAGTCTGACTCTATCAAGCAAAACAAACAGAAATCAATTTAATTTATGATCCACAGTGTGCTGTCGAGTATACTCGACAATGGTGGTGAAAGGGTTAAGTCTGCTGTCGAGTATACTCGCCAATGGTGGTGAAAGGGTTAAGTCTGCTGTCGAGTGTACTCGCCAATGATAGGGAAAGGGTCGAGTCTGCTGTCGAGTATACTCCCCAGAGGTAGCGAAAGTCATCTCAACTTTAGAATAATCGCAGATTTTCGTCATTATTTAAGTTTTCCCACCTTTAACTGATCGAACATTTTGGAACGAAAGACGGGAGTCTCTGCATTGTGTAACCCATATATACTTACAAATACCACGGTGCCGTATGCGTCATCACGTGTTGAAATCGGAACTGTAGCTGTCAAAGTAAAGTCTCCTTCGTCTTGGGTTATATCGGTGTCGGCACAGACCCATCTTGTCCCACCTTCGTCGTTTTTATGTATGACTATCGGCCGCCCGGCGACGCTACGCGGTCCAGTCAGCGGCAAGTTGGAATCTTTGCCACTCAGAAGGAATTCATCTCCGGAGAGAAAACCGAATCTACCGGCTCCACTTAGATCGCCGACCTCGTACATATCGTCCGTACCCGTGGGCGGGGAGCCGACTATGCCGAACGGGTTGTAATGTCCCTGCGTGGACGCAGCGCTACACGGACCGTCAGCGGACACGCGATCTAACGGTACAACGTGGAAGTGATACCCACCGGCCTGCGATTGGAGTCCCTCTAGGTTCATTTCCAGCTGAGTGAGGTCGAACTCAGTGTCCTGAGACATGGATATACTTCCGGTGATGGGTCCCCCGTACCACGCACCCTTCAACGCGACCTCTGTCGTGGGCACCTCGTACAGGTTGGCGCATGCGTACCGGGCGGCGCCTCTCTCCGGAATGTGTATCACGATGGACCGACCGGTGATCGAGTAGGCACCACTCAGGGGGAGAAGGGGATCGGTGAAGAAAAACTTATTACTGTTCCCCGCGGCACTCGGGATATCGATGGGGGACAGCTTGTTCGAGAGGTCGCCAACCTCGCAGCGTAACGGAGACGCAACGCTGCACTGACTGCTGTACACGTCCGCGGGTAGGGCATTGACGAAAGGGTTGTAGTGGGCAGCTGCGCTCTGGCAACGGTCCTCAAGGCGCAGGTAGTCATCTGTTATCGCTTTGTCGTGCACGTGGAAATTGTGGTTGTACGAATCCGCCGAAGCATTCCCGTGCGTTACCTCGACGTACACTGTGGTGTCCGAGTAGGGGTCTCCAGGGTCCTGACGAAACACCATTTTCCCCACTACGACGTAGTTGAAAGTAGCCTGGAACGTTTTGACGGGGCCAGCGGATAGTATGTTACCGTAGGCCCAACGTTCATTCTGTTCAGTCCTGTGTATCACTATAGACCTTCCTACTATACTGTACTTTCCGAACAGCGGCAGATTCCAGTCCACGTACTCGGCTGTGATGGAATCCAAACCCGCGAGTAGCCCAAACTTTCCGCTCAGGTCGCCCACTTCGTACTGATCGTGCGTCGCAGTAGCCGGGTCGGGCGACGAATCGAAATCGACGCTGAACGGATTGTAGTGTCCGCCGGCGTTAGCGCTACTGGCCGGCATGTCTGTCTCGGCGGTTCGTCCTCCGATTGGGATTTCGTGGACGTGGTATCCACCTGCCAGTCCGGTTAGGTTGCTCAAAGCTACTTTGATGCGCGTGGCGTCGTACGGGGATGTCTGACTGAACTCCAAAGTGCCGTTGACACCAGAAATACTTATCTTGGTAGTGAATGTTTTGGGCTGTAACCGGACGATAGGTGAGCAGGCGACAAACTCTCCGTCGTCGTCCGTAAACACCAGCATTTTACCGATGGCCGAGTTCGTCTGACTCACGGGTAGGTTGGTATCGATAAAGTAGTACGTCTCAGACGTGTCTGTCTGTCGCACGGTTATCGTGCCAAATTTTCCAGTGAGGTTACCGTACTGGTCATATACAGCTGTCCGTGTGTTACTGCACCGTTCCATTAGATCCAAACTGTTGTAGTCATCACCTTCGTAACTGCTGTCGTGGATTTCCCATTTGTAGACTTTATCGTCTGGCGGGGACTGCACGTTGTATAGGTCGACTAAGATGCCCGTGACTGCGGGGTCGGAAGGCACGGAGCGTTGCCGAAATGTAACAGTGCCGGCGAACGGCCACATGAACCGCGCCGTCGCCGTCGTCGTATCCGCGTTGTCCACGATGTTCGCGCAGATCAGCAGCGGCGACGCTCCGCTCCGACTCAGAACCAGGGAGCGACCAAAGATGCTTTCCGAGGTCGTCATCTTAAGCTGCGAGTTGGAGAAGGTCTCTGACACCTCGCTGCCTGCGCTGGCATCCAGCTGACCGTGGGCAGCGCCCAAGTCGCCCGCCGCAGTGAACACACCACCGGTGAAGGACGGACCGCACGACGGACGCTGTTCGTACAAAGTGGGTCGGTCGCGGACGGTCCAGTCGTACAAGCCTGTGGGAAGGTTCATGTCAACTGCGATGTTAATAAACTCTCCTGACGGCGTGAATGAAATGCTGCCATTTCCCCCAGCCATATTAAAGATAGCTATATAGGTTGGTTCTTGAGCAGTGACGACCATAGCAACCAAACCTATTGAAATACAGAACAATGTCATTGGTTATTTGATAGTCCCCAGCGTTTTTGTTTTAAATTCAAAAATAAACGTTTACAATTTACCGCTACCATCATTGCTGGTGCTGGTGCTGCTACCACGGCTGTTGCCGCTGCTGACAAGCTCTTCCTTAGTGTTCAAAATAGAGGATGTTTTGTTGTCACGATTTGTCATTCGTGACACAAATAATAACCTTTATTTTAACAGTATAATTATACTACACATTTCAGAAGTTTTGAGACGCATTAGGCCTAGCTGTAGCCACAAGAAAAATAATAATATAGAACACCCACGCACACACACACAGCTTTGTATACACCGGTAATCGTGGACGTCCCATTGTTCCTCTTTTGTTTCTACTCTAATAAATGTCCTGAGCTCCTATAGACTTTGTACACGATTTGGAATCGTGGACCTTCTGTCAATCGTGGACCCATTGTTTGCTTTCCAATTCTTTTGTTCGACGTCCACGATTGCCGGTATATACAAACTCACACACACACACACACACACCCACACCCACCAATCCATCCACGGACTTTTACAGAATATATTCATGGTTAGTTGTCCAGACGTATTCAGTATATCGACCCGCAGTCTCCTGACGTCTATTCGACGGCGAATGAGCACTTTACATGTATATGGTATAATACTGTATAATACTGCACGGCTTGTAGAATGACAGCTGTGTATTTCTGTTGGTTCTTTGGTACATTACTAAAGTTACGATTGTGATTTCAAGGTTTCGCCGATGTTTCGGTCTTCTCAGGAGGATAATTTTCAAAGCGGTATTTTCCATCCCGACTGTTTGATACCCGATTATTTTGGACTCTTATTAACTAGCCTAATTGTTTTTATCACGGACGTTGACGTCTTGATTTTATAGGGAACCTGCGCTGTTGAAGATTCAAGTCTCGTAGTCGTTTTATTCGTGGACTACCTGGAGGTTCCGAAAGAATATTCGCCCGTGAAAACACTTTGGACGGTTTCCCTTGAGTCGATATTAGGCCCTCTCCCTCTCACTTCGACATCAAGCACCCACAAGTTAAAAAATATCAGAGACCCTGGAAGGAAATATTATCCACCGGACCCGCAGCTAAGCATATGGGGGTACAATGGCATCGTAAAGGGAGAAGAAGTTACCGGTGCGGTGTTAGAGGTGGGAGGAGGTTCTCAGTGGGATTTAAACTGGACCTACATGGGTGGAGAAAAAAGTACCGCTGTTGTCACATGACGGTAGCCTGATCGGTAGGATCTATTCCACTGTTGATGTCCTCGCTCGAGCTGAAGAGAGCACGGTTCGTACATGTGGTACCCTGGAGTTAGCCAGCGCGGACTGTATGTAAAGTTATATCCGTTTCAGAGGAAAGCACCATTCACGATTCGATAAACGTGCCACGTACGCCTTCATAAATAGTATCGCGTCTGGTGACGTCAGGGCCAGGGTAACACCGGTCAAACAGATGGATGGGTATAGGCCGACGCGTGATGACGTCGCACCTGTGACGTCATTTGACGAGCAGCGAAGGGTTATCGAGTGTAATTCCCCGAGTGTAATCTGCCATAATTGAATTTGATTAAGCAACATCGGCGGAGTTGAAATGCGCTTGTCACCTTCGGCTCGCAACACACTACTCCCGTTCTTGTGGTAAATGGACAAGTTCATCATTAGGCCAACAACATTGGACAAATATTGAACCACTTGACCAGAGACATTGTTCGCGACATTACCTGCATCAATATATTACAGTGTGCGATAGTATATGGCAATGTTATTTTATCACTGTTTTGTTTGGGTGGGTTTCCGTCCTGCTTTTTCGTGTTTTGTGGTTTTCTACAGGTTTTCAAAATGATGTTTAGGTCCGTCGACCTTATGAGCCCTAGATTCCAGGAGGACGGAGCTACGGGTTTCACGTACCCTTTTCATGCTGGTTACGTCATGACTTGTGACCTAAATCCGGTCAGCCTGCTCCTACAAACGTTTATGTACACTTTAAACACCACTGAATAACCTTGTTGGGTTTTTCTCCCTCTCTCCTAGTGCTGGTAATGGCGTACTGAAGGGGATCAACATATTTTTACGGTAAACGACGGCGGTGTTGGCTTAGGGTATACGGCCGAATAATTAAGCGGAAATAAGTTAAGGTCAAGTTTGACACCAACGACAATGAATATTTCGCGATGCCTGGAGCGCGTTACAGGAGATTGTTACCTTGGGTATACGTTTTCCGACGTCAACAAAAACAATCCAGATTTCTTTACATCCCCCAACACGTGTGAATTCCGCGTGTGCCGAATACCACTAGTTGTAAATCGGCTGTGGAGGGCGTCGTGACATTGACACAGAATAGACACAGATTGTCTACGAGAAGGTCACGACCAGGTTTTCATCATTAACCAGCTCATGCATAACGGATGTTTGGAGGCGGGTAAAGAATGCTTTAGTCAACTTGTGTGACCTTTCCCTCTCACGGCAAGCGCAGACAGGTAAAATCATTTGACTTTCGACAAAGGCAACCCATTTTCGCAAACAATATCCGGGTGTTCGTATACACACACGCTGGGATTCGATAGGGCAATACTGTGGTACACGCTCAACGGATACGTGCGGAACAATACACATATGTGCATCTTCGTAACGCAAATCCTACATCATCAATTATGATGTAGACGACATCCCACAAGTCTCCAGTTAATATATTTTGTCAATTTTATTCACGAAATGGATTACGATGGAGCGTCTTTTTTTTTTTGCCGATAAATTTAATGAAAGAAACTGCACAGGGGCAATTTCAATCTTGCAGTGATGTTCCTTGAATGCCACTTCTTACAGAAAGAAAATCTATACACCTGTAGTACTGTTTCTTGGGAGACTCGGACAGCCAGACAGGAACAGTATTTTAGGTCCCCTGCCAAACTAATTGCTTGTTGTTAAAGATGTTCGATATTCGCAACCTCTTTTAGGTCTGGAAAACATTGTAGCCTTCCACGATTGTGATATTTCAAATTTTATATTATTGCAACTCTTCGCTTCCGAGTATAGTTGGTTTGTTTAGAAGCCACAAGTTAACTAGGTCTGTGACGTATAAAAACGTAGACCGCAAATCCTTTGGTATTCTCCTAGACAAGATGTAGAGATCTTGTCTATACGCCCTCTGCAATCCTACACATACACAAACTAACACACTCCATATTAGCTATATTTAACACAGCATGTTCTTTATATACGAATCATAACAGCTTTGTTGAAGGAATTAACAAGCCTTTTCATTTTGTAGGTCGCGGGTTCGAATCCCGATGAGGCCAACAAGTGAATTGAGTAGTCGGTCCCAGTGGACAAACCTCGTTGGTTGCCGCCGCTTCCCCCCCTCTCCAGCCCCCTCCAGTCCCACTCCCCCTCAAGCCCCACTCCCCTCCAGCCCCCCTCCCCCTCCAGCCCCCCCCCCCATCCAGCCCCCCTCTCCAGGCCCCCCTCCAGGCATGAACAGACCAACGTGGTGTGGCTTATCACGACTATGAAACCGCGTGCGAATGAACAACAATGTCTTTTCACCGGCGTGTAGACGAGAGTCACCCTGACATTTTCTTTTGAATATGTGTGTACCTTTAACATTTGAGGAAATGTAAATTGCCGCGTGGCTCCTACGTGATTGTACTACGTGTATAGGCCTAAATAAGTTGCATTACTGTAAATACCGTAGGGTGTGTAAACGAGGCCGGCTACACACGTTGACCTTTGCAGGGTCTACTGTCGGCCAGCTTTTACACGACATTTCGTTAGACTCAAAATCGTAAATCACGATTATGCACATGTATATGAGCGTTATGCGTAAAGTACTAGTAGGCTATAATGAGTGACATAAATAATCAATAAACGACGTATTCACTAAACCCTGGTGCCAAGTGAATGAGAGAGTTCACAAGATATTGTATCGAAGGTCGTTGGTTTTTCCTTCTCATGGAGAAGGGAACGGAGGGAGAAGGGAGGAGGGATCGAACGGAAGGACAATGACAATAATGTCTCCCTGTTCGGTCACGGTGTATTTCGCATTGGTGATGATGCTAATATAGCTGAGGTTGGAACTGCTGCGTCATACCGGTACACATACGTTTACCTTCGGGAAACGAACAAGCCAAAATCATCGGTCCACGCAGATTACGTCACAGAACTCGAACAAACGCAAAGATACCGGATATTCATCCGAAACGCCTGCGAGTTTTAGACGGTGACGTCATTTAGTGAGGCAACTGCGTGGAGTGGCGTTGATTCGTTTCATGTTTTTTTCATTCAGCAAAACAACTGATTCGGGACGGCGTCAAGTTTACTATAGTTTACTAGTTTTATTTTATTTTTTACGTTGGTCAAACATTTTCGAACTATACACATTTGTAGTACTAGGCCCGCACGCTCAAGTCAACTATATAGGGGAGGAAGTCCCTACTTTGAGGGTAACTGAGGGACGATTCCGGTTTAGCGTTAACTAGTTGAATACAACTCGGAGAGATATAAGCCCACATCACACATGAGTCACATTGCAGGCGTTTCCGCTTCTCAGAAGTTTTCCTCCCTGCAGCAGAATCCACGTTTGGAGTCGAGTATAGACAACCAGGTCCCCGTTTCCTTAATCAAGGCCAACCCTCAACGAGTATGCCAGTAATATTGTGTTCACGTGCCCGCTGTTTTTTTAACAATGTGGTTGTTTCAGTAGAACTGTCGTCTGTTGTGAACGGTCTGGTTGATTTTGACGGGTCACGTCGGTTACCATAGTAACACACAATTACAATATTAGGGTTATTATTTCGTTCAGCCTAATACTACTGAGGCGAACTTTTGGATCTTTGACAGAGGGTTTAGTGTTCAAGCCCGTACGTGTGTACAACCCCTATACGAGATAGGAATTGGCTGGAAGCTATATAAGCGTACTTAAAGTGACACATCCAATGGTGGCAATTTATTTGGAAATGTCAACATTATTGTCGTTTGTCCCCTGCTCTAGTGCGAGCGTTTGGGATCTGTCATTGGAATGACATTTCCCTGGGCCTCGCCATATTGGAGTGAGTGGCCAGTCCACCTCGTTTATACCCTCGTTTATTGAGACAAGCTATACCAATTTCTGGGTGGACTGAGGGAGGCCCTGTCGTAGATTTGAAATCTACGGCCCGCTGGCTTCTAGAGACTTTATACTAGGGATAATAGGTGGGACCACTTTACTGCATGGGTGCGCCGCGTTGTCAAAATACCCCAACCTCTGAAAAGTTTAATTAAAAGTAAATAGTTGCGAATTACTGAGTGTATTTTTAGATTTGTTTTCGAATCATTACAGTCGATCGTATGTTTCATTCGAAATGTCAAGGCTTGTTCCTATAGCGGCAAGGTCGAATCTCACACATTAAACCTACGCTTGCGATAGCGAGCTCAATGGTCTCCGTCGCTTCTGACTTGAAGAGGTCATACATTTCTTTTTCTTCTTCTTTTTTAAATATCCGAGCAGCTATAGATTTATAGAATTTCCAGACGGTAGAATTACGGTTTCTTTAACAATTTACATGCATGGTTAGAAAGATTATAAATACATATGGTTGTACTAGAAACTAAACATAAACAAACTAACATCTCCCAATTTACTTATGGACATTTTATGGAGATATTTTCTCTGCAGTTTCCATCAGGTTAAAGATAAGAAAAATCTTCCTCATAATATACCAATAATGCACCGAATTATGCTCACCAAGTATTTCGGCACGGCAGCACATATGCAATCCCTGTAATCCATCGGCATTCGTATGTTAAAATCATTCGCCTAATTAAACTGCTCGCTCACGCGGCATAAATAGCAACTGGCGGGGACGCGGTCGACGTCTTAATTCGCTCGCCGAAGCGATTTCTATAATAAGAACCGACGGTTGGGGTTTGTGAACTATACCTATATATATACACACACACAGCCGCTTTGGCCTAGCCTCAGTCAATCAGTCAAATTACAAAATTTAATAAAGACGCATTCAATGCATAGACCATTATACAAATGTACATCCATTTCGTGGGGCAATCGTTTGTTTCTGAGACAGACATCGCTATTGAACCACTGCTTACGATGACCCCCCCCCTGCCCGACAGGGTCTGGGCCTATATTTGCACATACTGGGGGGGATGCCGTATTCGGATTGTAACCGGCAGCAACATCAGTCTCCGATGTTGTTATTACGTTGAGCACGCTCCTCCTCCAAAGATACTCATCTCGAGGCTGCGTCCCATTGGGCAAAAATGATGGCTATTCCCGGGACCCATGTTTAGTCAAGTTCGAGAGAAATAACTCAACCTAAAATGTTACAATTATAAAACACACATTCAATATAATTTACATTGCCGACTAAAACGGATACATTATCTCGATTGAAATCGTACTTACATATCGTGTAGTAAAGTCTACCCGACTCCATGGCTGGTAATTCCACCGTAGATTGGCCGAGTCGATAGTGGGGGTAAAATCGATTCCGACGGGGCTAGATAAATCGCGGTAACGTGATGAGTTGCCCGGCACAACCTTGATCAGGGAGGGGGCCTTCAATGCTATGGCTCAGGGTATGTCGATCGGCGGCAGGGGTTAATCTAAAGTCTAATAACGCCCCTGGTTAATGTGTAAACTCGAATTTCTTCACAACGACGATCACATGCGATATGCACTCATCAATAATTTACATGAACATATCACTTCCGCGCAAAGTGGCGGCCAGGGTACAACTAGACAAGGGGACACGACCCGTGCGCGTACACAGTCCAAACGCGCATGTACTAGTACAGTAGTACAACCAATGAGCTATATATTGAGTACAACTGTATCGTCGATCATACGAGTCGAGCCTTCTTTTTCATAATCCCCCCATAGTAGCAAAACAGATTATAAATTAACGGCGGGCCAACTACCTCAGTATAGCAGGCAATTATTCAAATTATTTCAAATTTGATATTCTGTATGATAAG
>JAVCKS010030320.1:1644-12402 GCA_032273685.1 Pteraster tesselatus | reverse complement strand
TCTTTGGATAAACTATACTCTATCTCAAATAAAGGTTTGGCGACATGTGACTCATTTTTGCAGAGCGGGTCACATATACAGTTATTTGGGATTTCCATATGTTTCAGTTAAGAACTATTTATTTCTGTAGTTGCTGCAAACTTTGGTGGACCAGATGACTCAGCAGTAATTCGGTTTTCAGTTCCTACCTGACCGTGTGTGCTTTCTGAGGCTTTCCTCCCACCTTCAAAAGTGCAATTTATTCTGCCTATGATACAGACCTACTGGGTAAGCTATAACTGCATTAACTAGCTTCTCTCGGACGATATGATACAGACCCTAGTGGTAGGCTATCACTGTATTAATTACCTTCTTTCAGAGGATATGATACAGACCCTAGTGGTAGGCTATAACTGTATTAACTAGCTTCTCTCGGACGATAGATACAGACCCTAGCGGTAGGCTATAGCTGTATTAACTACCTTCTCTCAAAGGATATGATACAGATCCTAGCGGTAGGCTATAACTGTATTAACCACCTTCTCTCAAAGGATATTATACAGACCCTAGCGGAAGGCTATAGCTGTATTAACTAACTTCTCTCAAAGGATATGATACAGACCCTAGTGGTAGGCTTTAACTGTATCAACCAAGACTTATTACCCAATAGTTTTGTCATCTGAAGCGCTGATAATATTCCTATCGTTATTACACCACATCGAATGTCGGATGTTTGAAGTGTGAGCTGGAATCTCAATGGGGTCAGCCTCAACCTTTGCCAGGTCAAAGATCTTGAGTTTCTTCTCATTGCTTCCCGTCAGAAGTCTACCGCTGTCCTGAGGATTAATATTTTTACTACCTCAATTATACAACCTTTTATAGACTGTCCAATTTCAGACCGATTTCACCTTGAGCTAAAAATATAATTTTAAACGACGAAGTGAAACTTTGGTAGGTTTGTCCTTTTCAAATTAATTCACCTGCATTCATGAACCTAAGCATGCCCAAGTATAGGTTAATTTATGAACCTAAGCATGCCTAAGCATGCCCAAGTATAGGTTACCAGCCGAGTTATCATATTGTCTATACTGTTTGTGACTGGTTCCCTCCCAATTTCGACTTAGCAGATAGTTTATTCAATCAATATTTTCTCCTTAGCAGATCTATGAGATTAGACCAAAGTCTAGTTTAAATATGAAGTTCATAGGTCAAATATGTGCTTAACTATAGAATACCCGCCACTTGCTATTTCATGACTGATCTGGTATCACTGCAATTGGCATCACTGTGATGTGAAGGCTGGATACAAGAGGTATTTTTAGAAAGGGACGTGGTGGCGGGGTATTCTATAGTTACCCCCAAATTTGCCAGTCAATTAAAATTTTAATTTTTTTTTTTTTTCACTGTACCTTTGAGAAATGTACGGCTTTAACAATGTGTTTATGTGTAAAGCTGTGTAGTTCCTCACCACTTATGGGATCCCATACTTTACTACAAGAAAAAGAAATGAAATTAGATATGCAGAAATAAATATCATTGAATATGTCTAAATTGTGAGTGGGCGATTAGTCTGGGCTGGGAAAAGTAAAGATCGAAAACTTGCGGCCTAACTTACGCCGAGAAGTCTGCTGCACCCGTCGCAGCTCTTGTCGCTTCGATGTTCAGCGTTGCGCCCCACACTGCCCCCTTGTGACCTTCGAAGGTTCCCACCCAATCGCCTGTATCTCCCATGCGAAGCATTGGCTTGCCATCTGTGAAATGAAATCACATTTTAAAAATGTTTCGCTTTATATATTACAGTGGAACCATTTTGGTCTATGTCTCTGGCAAGTACTCGGAGCAACTCCAGAATACCCCGTCCACCAACCTTCCATCACATCTCTTTTCTAAAATACCTTGTGCCCAGCCTTACGTCAGTTACAAGGAGTACCACACTAGTACTAGTAATAAAAAGGCGAATGGACGGGTATTCTAGAGTTTAGCCAAGTACTCACAGTACATACCACGATTGGACTACAATTGCTGCTCAAAACAAGCGCATACCAAATTTTAAGCAATTCCAGAATACCCGTCCACTACGGCCCTTTTCTAAAAATGTAAATTCTAATTCGAAACACTCCCAACACTGCACAGTGTCACTTAGTGATGTTTTTATGGTATTTTTTCAAAAAAGCTTAATTCTTTTTATTTTAAATTTAAATGTCAAAACTCATTTCGCGAATCTAGGCCCTAGTAGTAGTAGGCTAGTGTTCTAAAATGTATTATCCAAAAAATTTGTATTATAACTTAAGTCAAAATAAGCTAAGTTATGTCAGCACATGCGTAGTACTTGTCAGGCCTACTGCTAGTGCTAAGTGCTAGTGCTACTTAGTACTTGTGTAGTGCTAGTGCTACGTGTGTAGTGCTACGTGTGTAGTGCTAGTGCTAGTGCTACTGCTACTGCTAGTGCTAGGCCTAGGGCCTAAACTAGTGAGAAAGTTACGATAAACGTTGATTCAAAATTCAGCTCAATTGTCGAATACCCCGCAACTCCTTATTTGGTGACTAGTGTGCTACCCTTGTAGTTGTATATCACTGTGAAGTGAATTCTGGCTACCAGGATTTTTTTAGAAAAGGGACGTGGTTGCGGGGTATTCTGCAAGTGCAATTAGTCCCAAAATTCTTATCCATTTCTTGCATCAGGGTTGGGAATAAACATACCTTTACAAGCGCTGATTAGAAAGTACCCGTGGGGAGTGATACCGCTAAAGTCAAGATGAACAACGGGTCTCGTGTGCCCACTGCAGCTCAACGGAATCTGCCTCAGCGCCGCCATCTTGGTTCACTCGACGAAAGTAGGCAGGCGACAGAGGGCGCTATAGATCCAGAGCAGGTGTCGAGAAAAAAATACAGGCAGGCTAGCTAGCTAGGGGGCGGCGCACCGCGGGAGTGCTCGACCAGACCTGTAAGCATGTGAGATTCAGCATAGATTCAGATTCAGATTCATAAAGCTGTATAAAAAAAAAACATTCTCAGACGTACATGTATTAATCTGTTCTGTTTTATTAGAAATCTACATTTCAAAAGGTAAAATACACTGTGCAGATACGGATATACGGATGGCCCCAAGGTAAACAAAGGTCACCAGACTACACGAGTTTGCGCAGTCGTTCTGATTGCCCTGACTAACTGGACAAGATGGCGACTGCCGTGTCGTTCGGTGGATGTGTTTAATCACGGGATCCTATCGACGTACGTTTTAATGACTGTTCGATTGAGACTTAAAACCTAGGTGAGCAAGCAGAAATTAACCGCAGCTATGCCCTACTTGCAAGCTGCCTGTTTGTTGTATATATTTGTACTTTTGTTGAAGCCTGGGGTCAGCCACTGCGATTTCAATTTCATTGTTAATGTTAATTACTCATTCAATCCATTGTCAGACAATTAAAACTTTAGAAAAAAGTTTCGTAACCAAACTTTGTCTTGATTACTTTTAGTAATTTATTAATAATGTGCTAGTTGATGATCTCCACCCTATTAAGAAAGCATAGTTAGGCCTTAAAGTTAAAGTTTAATAATTGTGACCTAGTTTCAGGTAAGAAGCGAAGTAACTATAGAATACAGCACAAACTCTTCTTGGCAAAAACATGTTAATCTTTACCTTCATGAAACTTATTTTTGTATGCCTGACACCATCTTATCACTGGTCACTGCACCGAAACTATAGCCTTGAATGATAACAACTTCTGTCTTAAAATTTTTAAAGTCATTTTAATATTAGTTACATGGAGGCCCAAAAAGAGTGATTTCAATTTGCTTCCGTACATATTCTGAAGTTTTGGATTTTTCCTAAATTAAATTAAATAAGAAAAAATATACAGAAAGTGGCAGTTAAAGTCAATTTATTCTTTCCAAATTAACAGTAATGTATTGTGACTGGTTAAATGTTTTGCTGTGGTGTAAAATAAGGTTGGGTCGGTTTCCGGTTTACCGGTTCGGTTTGGTGTACTAGCCAAACCGGTTTGATTTTTTGCCTTAAAACAGTTTGGTAGTGAAGAACCACAATTATTTCAGGTAAAGGACAACGTAATTTCTTTTCAATGCCAACCAGTTGAACATGTGATCAAACCGTGAAGTCGGAGACTATAGCGTATTAGCGATGTATACTATAACAGAATGTGTTTCGCTGGTTGGTAACATTAAAACAAGTGACGTCAGGGTATAGAGGGGAGGGAGCTATCCTATAGAGGGAAACATCCTATTACGCTTTCCTCCCTAGTTATTATCTCTCTAAAATATTGGTTTGTAGGGTTATCATCATCACCATGGCAGCTATCATGAGGGAAAATAAAGACACTGCCAGTTTCTACACAACGAAGCATTCATGGCGAGGGAAGTAAGTACTGCAACTGGGAGGTACCACGTACATTGTAGTGGTACGGACTGATTGCCCCAACGCAAAATGCCTGTGCATGCAATATTTTCTTGTAAACAAAGATTGATTGTAAATTGTTAAGGTTTAACCCTGTATTACCCACAGTTAAAATAAATACATAAAGGGCAAACCGTGTAAATGTATGAATGCTCTGAACTCAGAAACCATAACATATAGACCCCCAACACCATATATATTCTGAATCTCAGGGTGGCTCTGAATACAAAAACAAAACAAAAAGGGAAAAAAAAGGGACACGGATGTGTTTTATAACCTGGGCGGTGCCGGTGAACCCCCGCTTATTGAATAGATTTTTTTTTAATCCTTTCAAAATCAAGTGAATATAGTTAAAACGTGGTCATCTTGGTACGCAAGTTCAAGCATTTAAGTCGTTGCGATTGGGACTAGGCCAAATGTCACACATAGCGTATTGCACATCGCATGTAAAAGTCTATTTAGTCTCTCTTAGTCATCTAATCTTTTGTAACTCTTCCACATTCGCACGCATGCAAGTGAGAGGAATAAGCCAGAGGAAAGCCCCATAACTTGGGGAAACTCCACGAGGTTAGACAGGGACCTAAAAACCCAGTTCACATGTAATTGGCACCAGCGGGGTTCAGACCCGGAATCTACAGATGTAAAGGCCAGGAAAGTAACCACTGCACCACCAACCCCCCCCCCCCTAGAATCAATTGTTAGGCTGTAATAGCCATTGAATAGCATTCCTTGAGTGGGGCCCTCTTTTCTTAATGATCCAAAAGCGAGTGATACTACTTGTCATGTTTCACCACCAAAGGTACAAGCGTGTCTTCTCCGTGGGAACCAAAGGAGTCACAACGTATAATCCCAGCACGCTCGAAGTCACAAATCAGGTAAACAAACGAAAAAAAATATTACCAGAATGAGACGAAGAATTATTCTGGTCCAGGGGTCATTACCGCAGAGCTAGAGCTATTTAATACATTTTATGATCATCTAAGTTATTTAATTTCGACTTCAATATTTCTATTGAAAAATAATATTTCGCAAGGATCAGGTCACATTTGACACACAGTGTCATCCATAAGGGTCATCACCAACGGGGGTCATCACCAATGGGGGTCATCACCAAGGGTCATCACCAACGAAGGTCGTTACCTACAAGGGTCGTCACCAGCGAGGGTCGTCACCAACAAGGGTCTACAATCTCTGAGCTTATTGCCAAACGTTTGTTCCTGCTTACTATTGCATAAATATTTGCTTATTAAGCACAAGCATCTTTTCTAACCAAAAGCTAAGCTTAAAGTTTAGTCATACTATTCTGAATTTGCTTGGGCTGTAAAATGATGCCCGGACGTCTTGTTTGTTTGGTTACAGTGGGCCTACTCTGAATTATATGGCATTGCCCCCAATACCAAAGCGCAGACTATGAGTGAGTTTGTCATTAACATCAAGAAAGGCAAGAAGACAGAATCCATGAAGTTCTCAACGGAACACCGTCCTGAAGTGCTCACCGAGGCTTTGGTAATTACCTGAATCAAAATTCTATGAAAAATTGTAAACGATGAATTGGTTTTTTGTATCCTCCATGTGGAGATGGTTGATACTCTTTTTAAGCCATCACTCTGGTCTGTATCTCGGGCTCATTCAACCCGGCTATGCCCCCGCCACTAGGTGCAGCGCTCGCCAGATGTTTTTGTTTCCACAACAGTACGTAATGGTATAACAATTCATGATCAAGCGGAATGAGTCACATGTCGGCCCTGATCAAAAATGATTTTTCATGTCATGTTAAAGAGGGCATCTATACCTTCTAAAAACGAAAAACCCCATGTTGATTGTGTTTTATTATCAAGTTATTGTTGAAATACCAGCAAAAAACACCAATCTGAGAAAAACAGCACAGTATTAACGTTTGTTTAATATTGGCGCAATATGTGTCACAATGCTTATCCAGTCATGTTTTGTGTCATTTTTAAGACATATAAAATTAACCCTCTCACTACCATTGGCAACTATAGTCGACAGGAATGTATACCATGTATACCAGTCAATATTATGTAATTCTATTATGAATAGAATACAATGTGTAATTTTAGCCGGTTCTCGCTACCCTTATTCTGAAAACAATTTGGTAGCGAAAGGGTTAAGTTAGCACAAACTTTTCTAAATTCTTCACTAATATTCTCATAACTATAATCTCATAATCTCTGAACTATTTTGACCATATTTCACTTAGGGAATCCTCGACATGCGACTCATTCTCTTTGATTGTATCACATATGAGGAAAGTTTTAGTGAACATGTGATCTATGATAGGATCCCTATGTTAAATCCATTAAAGTTTAAAGACCTGTTAAAAAGGCTAAAGATATTAAGCTTCTGGATACACCTTGGTGTCATGCTAGTAAAAACAACAACAACAAGTGTTTCTGCATGCTGGAGAACCATCAGTCTTAAATTGAACAAAGATAATATTTCTTAAAATGTTGTCTTTAAATAATCCACGGATAGATAAATGAAAGAAATCAAACCTCCAACATTCTGAGTAGCCATATTGAGAAAATAAATGGGACACAATATGCCGATATATCATGTTATCTTCTTCTTCTTTTTTTCTTTTTTTTTTGGGGGGGGGGGGTGGTGGCTCTAAGGGGGGTGGCCCTTAGGGAAAGGTCCCACTAAAAAAAATATATAATCTCTAAAAATCTTTTTATAAAATGTCTTTGTTCCTACAGAAATTTCGCAAAGACTTTGCTGGCGGAAACAAGTATGATGAACCAGTAAGTTTTTTATGCTTCCAATTCAGGTAATATCTAGATACAATATCACAAGTTGCGTCTCTCCACCCCGGCATAGGTACCTTGAGAGGGTAGGGGTGGTGGTTCACATGTTTGAGTGGTGGAGAGGGTAGGGTTGGTTGATGTGACGAGAGGGTAGATGGGGTTGATGAATCTATTGAGTGCTTTAACCACTCAATAGGGAGCTGAGAAAGTAAAAGTAAAGCGATATAGGCCCAACGAGCCAAGGAGAATATTAATTTGTAAATGACGTCTGAATAAGTGATAATAATTATAATTTGTTATTTGTCTACATTATTTACCCGCAGCGTTTCAATGCGTTCAAGCAGCACTGGTCTGACTCACGCAAGCAGGTTGTACTAGAGGTGAACGCCTGCGGAATTGATCAGATTAATCCCAGCAATAATGAAGTATTGTGTTCCTATCACTACAAGGACATAGAGGGATTTACCGAGGTGAGTAATGCTCACAAGTTCACATTGGTGTTGGTTTTAAGGCAGGTTGACCCATCATAAGACCATAATAAAGTCTCTCAGTTAGTAAATGGTAATTATACATTGTTGCAGTTGGGATATTTTCCGAGACGTGTGGGACCTTGGTTTACTATTTCACTAAATTCCGCAATACAAAAACTTGGGATTTGAAGTACCAATACACCATTTTGTCAGTATTTAGCTTACACATAAAAAAATACACTCAAAGTTACATTAGTTTCCGATCGAGATTTTGACGGAAAATGTTCTCTTTATAATTGAGCATTGTACTTAATTGGTCATAAAATAAAAACCAATCTTTCTTCGTATTTCAAGGGAAAACAAGTAAGATTCTCTATTAATTTCCAAGTCTCATAATATGAACATAATATGTGAGGTCTAAGGAAGGTCTTGACTACTACCCACAGAATGGCATCGAGATATTTAAAGAGTCTTGTATTTATCTGCTTGTTTTGATGTAGGTTTCTGGCTATCCGGGTGGCTTTGCCGTTATCACTGGAGGCTTTGGCCGAATGGTAAGTATATTTTGTCGATTGTTTAGTATCCTAAGCCTTAAAAGACAAGGTTACTCAAATAATTTATTCAAAACATAATTGTGAATAAATATTTGAAACAATATAAAAAAAATCCTGCCTAAATTACGAAATGCCACAAATTAATTTTAAAAAGGTCATATAGGTCGAAATGACGACACGGCCCCACAAATTTCTCCGCGGCCATTATTTGAGTAACCTTGTCCTTTAACATGGAATGTGCAATGTACAAAGTATCTCTCATTGTCTGTCTGTTTGTCCGTTTGTCTGTTCCGTGCGAGTGTCTGTCTGTTCGTACCAGAGCCAGTAAAGATTTTGTAGTCTTGGTGGAAATTTGTTAGTATTTGTAAGCTGAAATAAAACATCCTTCTGTTCGCCCGATGTATGAATCTAACAAAAAGTGTTATTGTTTCTGCTATTACTCCTCCCATCGTCCTGTTCATCTGAACCCGCAGCACATCTTTGCCTGCGACAGGCGGGATGAATTGATCAAGAAAGCCATTGAGTTTGCTGGTACGTACGTTGGCACCACGTTGAGGAAACGCAAGGAACCAATCAGCTTTGATCAGGCGTTGATAACCAAGATGGGAAAGTACAGGTCAGTATTAGCAATAGGTCCGTAGACTTATGTCTTGTTATCTTTACAATGAGGATCGGTTGGTTTAGTCGGACTATTAACTATCTGAGTCTGGTTCCTGAGTTCAAACTGTAGTCCAATGCCAAGTTTGTCTATCTGAGTCTAGTTCCTGAGTTCAAACTGTAGTCCACCACCCAGTTTGTCTATCTGAGTCTGGTTCCTAATGACAAACGGAAGTCTACTGTCCCAAATTGTCTTTCTGAGTCTGTTTCCTGAATTCAAACTGTAGTCCAGTACCCAGATTGTCTATCTGAGTCTGGTTCCTGACGTCAAACTGTAGTCCAGTCCCCAGATTATCTATCTGAGTCTGGTTCCTGAAGTCTGGTTTCAGTAGATAAGAATCTCGATTCTAATGTCCCACTGGAGTCTGGTTCCCCAAGTCCCTCATGAGGCTGATATATGTTGTTCTACTTGTGGGCGGTGCCAGATTACCCCTTCCCAAGTCTATCTGCTATCCCACTTGTGTTGAGTATGCCTCTCAGCTTTACTTACTAGTTGTGACCTGAAGGAATCCCAATGTTTATTTCATGTAGCACCGATGAGAGTCTGACGTCTCTGGCTGAATTCAACGTCCAGAAGTGGACGCGTCGCCAACCAGAACCCACGAGGCGGGTACTGTGCCTGACGGAGACATGTATCGTGGAGCGTGATCCTGCCAGCTATGCCGTGGCCACTGTCAAACCACTATGCAATGTGAGCAATAAAATAGGTTTCAACTGCACACTAAGGCAAAAAAAAATTGTGTTGCCCTCAAGTGAAAAATCAGGATGTGGGGTCGGTCGTTTTTTTTTTTTTATCTGAAGTGTCAAATCTTTTATATACCAGAATATAATAATAAACCGCGTTTTCCCTGTGTTTAAATCAATCTGTGTTGTATCCTGAAAAAACCAAGGGATAAGTCAATATAGGGAAGAAAAGCACAACTCCTATCAACATTTTATGCTGAAACGGTGATTTAAAAAAAAAAAAGCCAACCTGATTTTTCAAATATTACGGTCGGTCATTGAGGGCAACACAATGCTCTTTTTGTTTGAGCCTAACTGTCTTCGCCGTATTTCAGGGCCTTGCTTAGGATGTATTCATTTATTTGTGATGTACAAGTTGTCAGCACAATCGATTCACTCAATTTATTTAAATCGTAAAAAGGTGGAAAATATTCGAGGGGTTGAATTTTGTTGAAATTGGTACTTGTAGCGTGTATTTTCAATACCGGAAAATAAATTTTGTATTATTGCATTTTCAGCAAACACTTCATTTGTGAAAAAACCGCTAAATTGTCATTTAGATAGATTTTCCAATAATCAGGAACGTTCCGCTCAGCAAACAGTTTGCTCACAATCACCATTCGCTGCTTACAGATTTTCTTTTTTTATCTGAATTACGATGAAATTTGTCTCGGGACTGTCATCCGGTACTTTTCTTGCCAACCAGGTGTTTGCCATTGTAAGAAGTCAGGATAACCCGCAGATCTTCCACATGGAAACAGTGAAGGGTGCGGTGATCAAGTACTCTTCCACAGACAGGTGGGTCTTACGACAGTCTGGTGTACGTATTCAAGCCAAAACGTCCCTTGTCAGTCCCCCCCTGGTCATTGCCTCAGTGCCCCTGGTCATTGCCCCAGTGCCCCAACACGAAGGTGACTCCCATCGCTAAGGTGACTCCCATCGCTAAGGTGACTCCCATCGCTAAGGTGACTCCCGTCGCTAAGGTGACTCCCGTCGCTAAGGTGACTCCCATCGCTAAGGTGACTCCCATCACTAAGTTGACTCCCATCGCTAAGTTGACTCCCGTCGCTAAGGTGACTCCCGTCGCTAAGGTGACTCCCGTCGCTAGGGTGACTCCCGTCGCTAGGGTGACTCTCGTCGCTAGGGTGACTCCCGTCGCTCGGGTGACTCCCGTCGCTCGGGTGACTCCCGTCGCT
>JAVCKS010030298.1:0-12408 GCA_032273685.1 Pteraster tesselatus | reverse complement strand
GTACACTATGTCCACACGCTGTACACTATGTCCACACGCTGTACACTATGTCCACACGCTGTACACTATGTCCACACACTGTACACTATGTCCACACACTGTACATTACGTCCACACACTGTACATTACGTCCACACACTGTACACTACGTCCACACACTGTACACTATGTCCACACACTGTACACTATGTCCACACACTGTACACTATTTCCACACACTGTACATTATGTCCACACACTGTACATTATGTCCACACACTGTACATTATGTCCACACACTGTACATTATGTCCACACACTGTACACTATTTCCACTGTACATGTACACCAATCTGTAGATCAGCCATTGACATTAAATATTCAAATAGGAATCTTATCACCCAGGCAGATATGGATTAAACATAATCGTTGTGCCATTTTGGCATAAGTCACAATTTTTGACTACCACAACAAGCAATCAATACGCACACCTTTGGGTTGCTCTTGTTAGCCTGAAAACATTGAGAAACCATGGAAAACCTGGCAAAGTTTGATGATGTACTCATATCCCCTCTCCTGGTAATTGCAGACGAAATGTAGTCACCAGTCGCATAAAGCCGCAGATTTCAAAATACCCCAGTGGCAGGTTCAGTACAAAATGCAGCTAACCTTTTTCAGGAATAGAATCCAGTATAAAATAGAACCTCTTTATCAACCCTGAAAGGAACTGCCGCTCAAACTCATTCCTACAAAGAAATATACAACGAATAGTGATCAAATCCTATTTTACCAGGCCAGATGATACTGGATAACTTTATGATTTTTTTAATAGTTTCCTTTTATACAGTAAGCTATATGTAGCCTGTATTAAACAATAATTATTAAATGCGACCTGTCACTACGCATCAAGGATAAAGTCGCACATTGAGAAAATTTAGATATTGGTATTTTAAATTCAGTAGAAGTATGCCTTTTTAATGGCACACCTCATGGTTTGACCATAGACATACACAACAGAGCATGTGAAACCCACGAAGGTTCACCATGAAGAAAACAAATATAATTACGAGAAAACAGACCCAATAATGCAATACAAGGAGGAACATGTATTTCCACAGAACTACCTTTTCTGATTATACAATAGGAAAAGCTCGAATAAAAGTTTAACATCTGAACAAATGTAAAATATAAAAATTGATTACCCCTTCAAATTGATGAATTGGTGTATACTGTATTTCTACTGAATTCACAATCACGTGACTTTATTCTTTTATGTAACATTCTGTTCAGTTATGAATCTAACATCGCAGAGCCTGGTAAGGTTAGGCACAACAAGCACTACAAGGATTCAATGCATGGATTACTACCTGGCCTTGGTTTCATCATCAGCTTTGGCGTCTGACTTCTTGATAATGTTCCAGAACTTCTTATACTTAGGATATAACTGTAGTTCTTTCTCAAGCCGCCCCTGGATGTAACAAAACAGAGCCAGATTCTTGTACATGTATATTTCCATCGATGCCAGTATATTGACGCATCAGTATAATTTTATGTGCCTCTCACAAGACCACCACAAAAATGTCAGTTTCTAGTAATTAAACGAAGATAAACAACGCCACTGGCTGACCCGGGTTCGAATCCGGTCCCTGCCTAAAACTTTGTGGGTTTTGACAAGTCCTGGGGTTTTCCTCCCACCATTCAAAACCGTAACACCTCCCTCTATCGATGCATACCTACTAGTAGTGAGGATAGCCAATTTGTATGAGCCCATGATACAGACAGCTGTGGTAGTTAAAAACTGTGTCAACTAGCTTCAGATGAAGCATATGAAGAAGGGCATGACAAGGCAGTTAAAGTTGTAGTTGTAGTTGTAGTTGCTAAGTTTTAATGATTCTGGTGTTGTTTATTGCTTCTATTATTCCCGAAAAATTATTGAAAAATGTGCCTTCATTTTGGGTTCAATAGGGTTTGAAATATTTCTCTCAATTATTGACTGGCTTACAAGTTGCGCGAATTTTCCTACAAATATTGGTCACGGTATGCTACGTCACCCCAGTAACATTGCACAGTCGCATAATACTATACTACTAGTAGTACATGATTTTGATGTAGTAAATGTACACGGACGTACACGCACGTCAATTGTCAGTACGTTGCTGACCGCGGTACATCCTTCCTGGGCCTACATCACATCACGTGACTATCGGAAAGGTCCCGAAGCAATCATTAGCATAAATTAAGCAATGGAATAGAATATTGGTTGTTTTTCTGTTTTAAGTTAAATTTAGTTAGTATTTTAAATGTTTAATTGGGGAATTAGTTATGAGTAATGGTCTGATTTATGTTTGTTAGCATTTTGAGGAGGTAGAACTACTACTTTAAGTGCAGGAAATACAAGTGTTGAAAAAAACACGTTTAGTTCCACTTTAAAAAACCCTAACCCTACCCCTAACCCTTAACCCTTACCCTAACCCTAACACAAACCCAAACCCAAACACAAACCCAAACCCAAACCCAAACCCAAACCCTAACCCTAACCCTAACCCAAACCCTAACCCAAACCCTAACCAAAACCCTAACCCAAACCCTAACCCAAACCCTAACCCAAACCCTAACCCAAACCCAAACCCTAACCCTAACCCTAACCCTACCCCTAACCCTAACCCTTAACCCTAACCCTATGGTACAAAATCCTACCGGTATGAGGCAGACCCACATGGGAAGTGACACCAGACGCTGCACCTGCTCCCGAATCAGATCAACCTCCTGCCATGTCAAAATAACACACACATTCAAACATCACTTCTTGCAGCATACGCATCAATATACTCTACATGAACGATGACCTTTGTGTGACCCAAGGAATAGGATGTACCTACATGTAGTTGTAATTACACAGTACGAACACTTTATACAGGACTGTGTATAATATCTGTCAATCTTCTTTAGATCCTCTGCCTGTTCCAGGCATTGGGGCTCTTTTACAGTGCCTCGGCATATTGGAGTGCTTGGCTGGTCCCCTTCTCCAACTCCTTGGTTCACTTACTCTCAATCAATGAAACAAGCTAGCCATTCAAGATGTTGAAATGTACAATTTTTGGGGGAATGTGGCGATAGGAAGTGTAGCGTTCGTACTGGCGACGATCAAACTCACGCACCAGACTGTTGAAGCAGTGTATAAGAAACCTCATCAGAATCATCTGCTCCTTGAGATTGACGACCGACTCATTCTCCTCAAGACACAGCTGCATCACTCGACGGAAAAACATGGGGAAATGCTCCGGTTTGGTCTTGCAGGCCTCAAGAAGGATGCAAAACAAAGGAGTTTTTTTAATCTTCCGTTGAGTGGAAAGAAACTGCATTTTTACAAATCGGTTTATATAAGTGCATGTAACTCACTGCCCAAAAACAAGGCTGAAGTTTAAAAAAAAAAAAATTATTTGAAATTTTATATTTTCCATCAATGAATTGCTGTTACTCCAAGCTTCACAATAAGGTATAGTTTGTATACATTTTTATACTTGTGGTTTTATAATTCAATGGGTGGATTTAGTAACGCTCAGTTGATTTTCAATGGAGGAGTTCCAGCAAGACATACTATTAACTATTATACAAGACTATTAACACTAATAATCATTATATTTTGATTTCAAGACTGCATTTGGTTGTAATAAGCTGTAAGTAATTAGCTACAAGGCGGCTAAACAGTGTCTTGATTGGTTGTTATTCTACTTTTGCAGGGCGGACAATTTTTTTTCTCATTCATAAACTAGGGGTGCGTCTTATATATGGGTCAGTACGGTATGTGATATTTTTTTTAATATGACTTTTCAAAGTTGGTGAGCTTGAAAAGATTACAACCATATGATTGATTCACTCATAATAGTTGAAAGAGCAGAAAGAAAATATTTTCCATCTCCAAAAATGAGAAAAGGTAGGTAATTGGAGACTGTTGGTAAAAGCAGGAAGTGAATGTGGCGTTTAAGACCTACATGTACATGTAAATTAGCACAACCTACGGGAACAGACTATTTATTTATCCTACACATGTACATGTACCTCCCATGGTGACACACCCTCTCGGAATTTCTCATTAATCATAACAACTATAGAGATAATGTGGGGGTTCTTTGCCTGCAGGACAAACCAAAACAAAAACAATAATGTAAAGTTATAATTTAAATCTCCAATATTATCTTTTCTAAATCCCAGATTGGAATGTCACAACATTATATTCACTTCTTACATGTATCTACTTGAACACAACTTTTGCACTTTTGAACAGGGGTGAAAACAAAAGTAGTTTTTCTGAAATTAGTTTTAACTGCAATTATTTGATGTTCTGGACTAGATACAGCTTTCCAATAAGAAACATAATACTTCTCTGTTAAGCCAAGATGTTTTAGTTACGTCACAAATTCTTGACAAATGACGAGCAATTTTTGGTCCAAGTTCCAATTTTGTAAAATATATAGTGTAGAGCAAGTCCAAGTCACTCATGATTTGAGTCAACAAGAGTAGAAACCTGAACCTCTGTCCAAGTTTATGTGTGAACGTTTTGGGTTGTTAGGTGGCGCAGTGTTACTTTCCTCGCCTTCACCTCTGTAGGTCCCGGGTTCAAACCCCACTGGTGCCAATTGCATGTGAACTGGGTTTTCGGTCCCTGCCTAACCTCGTGGGTTTTCCCTAGTTCTGGGCTTTCCTCCCACCACTCAAACCCCTAACACCATGTGGTGGGCGTAACCAAGGTTGTATGAGACCAAGACGCAGACCGTTGTTGTTGGTCTTAAAAACTGCGTCAACTAGCTTCAATTGAAGCATACGAAAGAAGAAGAACGTGAACATTTACAATGGGCTCAATAATCAGTGCACACCTTGTCTGGGAGATAATTTGGCCACAGGTAGTTCTCCAAATACTGACTGAACTCAAGCAGCATGACACGACGAATTGCAAATCTGGAAAACATATGAACAAGAAACATAAATTCTCGGCAGTGCACAGCTTACAGTAAGCCACAAACAGAATTAGGAATGGGGAAAAACTTCATATTGTTATTATTTTGGCACTTTTCTCAGAACTGATTGCTTTCTGTTGTGGATAGATTATTTGTTAACTAATTTATTGTCACCACACTTGTGTCCATATTTCAGGTTCGATCAGTGTAGTTTTCCAATTGTTAACAATATTCTATAATCTGCAGTTTTACAGAAACTTTTACTGGCCTGTCTTCAAGAGACATTCTGGCCAAGACGTACAATTAGGATTTTTAGACAGTGCATCAATGAACTCCACAAGTTGGGATAATCATTGGGAAAAATTTCAAAGCGACCCCATGAGGCCATTCAATCAGTCAACCGCGGACTCCACGCCAAGTTAAGAGAAATAAGCTGAGATGGTAGCAACAATGTCACATGTAGCAATAACAACAAAAATGTTTGAACATTTATGGTCCACATTTGTCTTTGCAGGGTTTGTTTTTAAGGTTGGAAGAGATTCAGTTCACAAACCGTAGTTTTTTACAGAAACAACCAGGATAATACTGATCACGTCCTCCATATATATTATACTACACTATATTTTTGAATATTTGAGTATTTTGTAGAGGAAAAAAATCAATATGGGCCCAGCAAAAAATGTACTGTATTTCGAAAAAGATTCAATCAGAAAACATAATGGAAATTTTCTCTTGATATTTTATTTTATTTCACAAAAGTGAACATGAGCTACTCACATACAGGAACACTCAAAATGTGTCTACATTTCCAAATTTCTTGCAGCCTTAATAAGATCCTCCCCTGTACAACTACAATTTGTAAATGGTAAAATAGTTCTACACTTACTTGTTTTGTACAAGCTCCTTGTGGTATATATCATCAATAACCTTCAACCAACAACACAATATAGAATTAGCTTCAAATTAAACAAAACAAAATATACTACTACCGGTACACATATTAATTATTACCAATCACCAGCCCAATTAATTCCAGTTTGTGAAAACATTTCCCAACATATTATTCTCTAAAAAGAGAAGGTCAATTTCACCTTTATATTTCTAAATGGAACAGCTCTAAGAAGTTTCAAGGACTGTTCTGAGTCTTGTAACATAAATCAGTTGGAATTATGCCTTTTCATGCATCCAAATTAATACCGTACTTTTATCATAAGAAGTTAATTTTCAAAGACTTTGAATGACCTACATTGTACATGACTTATGTATGATAAATCACAGGACTTTCAAGGCCTTAGGGAATGGGCTTTCAAATCCAGGACTTCCAAGGACTGTACGAAATATCCTTCACCCTCAGCTGTTATATCAGAAATGTTTACTCAGCGATATTAGTGGTAACAGATGTAAATCTGAAATTTAGTACAAGCATATAACACCTTACAGGCAGTACACGTACACCTACATGTATGTATGTATGTGTATTTGTAACTGTACGCAAAGTTATACCACTTTTCAAATTCCAATGTCTAAACAATGACAGGATTTCTTTTTATTTTGCCACCAATCATGCATCAAGCTATCAGGGACGACAGTGTACAGTGTATGTGACTTACAAAATGTCATGTGGCATGACATGTGGTGGGCAAAATCAAAACATGTGAGAGTAGAGAGCACTATAGAATTTACCCTTATAAAACCAATTACATCATTCTGTATATAATTCTAATAATGGCCGTGAGAAAATTTGTCGGACCGTGTCGTCATTTCAACCTATGACCTTTTTAAATTAATTTGTGGCATTTCGTAATTAGGCAATATCAACGAATCATATGAAATGCCAAAATTAATTATCGTTTTTAATTTTAATTTTTCATATTTATTTTATTATGTCAGCAACATCAAAATAATTATAAAAAAAATGTTTTTGACAACTTCTTTGAAGGCACCCCCAATGAAGTCAGACCGCACCCTAGGGTTGAGAAAGGCTGCTGAGAGTGTATAATAGTGGAATTTTTTGGAGTAACTGCCTAAGGGCAACCCATCATTCAAGGTAGATTTGGGTAATCAGCATATGATATAAACTGGTTATAAAAGTGCATTCAGGAACATAGTCCTTTGTTTAAATGGGGGTTCTAATGCGGCCATACAAGCAATGCTTTTCCGCGATGACAGTTTAGGTGTGGGTGTTACAGCGTTACCTTTGGGTCGAACAGTTGCCTCTGGAAGCTGCTGTGTGGTGCCCAGTAGTGGATGGCCAGCTCCGTCAAGACATCAGCATTAATCTGATCGACTGTTGGTGCCTGGCTCCTGGACCTAACCTTGACGCTTGAAGTGACGCTCATGATGACAACAGACGTTTTCACCGGGGAATCCTACTCTGGTTAAAAACTAACCAATGAACTGGCAGTGGCTACGAAGGAGTTACAATGTACCTGGAAAGTTGGTGAGTGTTGCGGACATTCACTATGGACACCTAACAAAAGAAAGTGTGCGAAACTTTGCATTATCGTCACTAAACTGACATTAACACGTTGTAGACGGAACATTTCGGCTAGGGGGTCCATCTTAATCAGGTGAACACCCAAAATACAAATTTTTAAGGTACCGGTAATACATTTTTTTCATCACATTTATCTTTTTTTTCTCACATCCATCAGTTTAAATAGGCCCTGCCCTACGTGATTTGCAAGGTCACTTTTATCTATCTAAGATATGGTTTTATTTCAGGCCATCAAGAAAAACAATGAGATGTTCAAACGTTACCCTGTTTCGACAGACCAGTCCAAACGTTACCCTGTTTGAACAGACCAGTCCAAACGTTACCCTGTAATTTGGACAGACCAGTCCAAACGGTACCCTGTTTCGACAGACCAGTCCAAACGTTACCCTCTTTAGACAGACCAGCCCAAACGTTACCCTGTTTCCACGGACCAGTCCAATCGTTACCCTGTTTAAACAGACCAGTCCAAACGTTACCCTGTTTTGACAGACCAGTCCAAACGTTACCCCTGTTTGGACAGACCAGGTAGTATATGCACAGCATGTAGACAGTGATGCACAAGTCTAAAAATTTGATATAATTTTAAAATTTTTGTCCCAAAAAGATAATGAAAGTTAAAATTTTTTCACGTTTTTTCCAAAAAGAAAGAAAAAAGGCGGCCTCAAAAAAGGAAGCGGGTGGGGACGGTAAACATGTTTTTATTTTATTGGGCCTAATCATGAGCTGGCGATGTACTACTAGTACGGCTAGCTGGATATGCATTATCGAGAGGGCGCTGTTCAAGACTAGATCGAATGCATAATGGCGTTAAAATGCAACATTCTGGGCAATAAGTGACAAGTTATGAATCCAAAAGGTCCAAAAGACTAAACCTATATTAAATACATAAATTATAGTGAAATCCATATATAAATGGCTGTATATCTGCGGTTCCAAAATACCAGTCCAGTTGTTACCCGTCCAGTTGTTAACCAACCGTCCAAACGTGAACCGCGCGCGGCTCGCATATATACTGATGCTATTTATTACTAGTAGTAGTAGTACTGTAGTAGGGGCCCTACTGTAAATTACTGTACTGTTCATGGACACATGCCCTCCTCAGTCAACAGTGCAAACGTTGCTTATTATTTCCTTCAAAACATTAAAAACATACAGCATGTTTATTACAAACGTTTGATGTACGTAGGCCTACAAAAGTACTTACTTGGTCTTGGCGTCCTCGTGCACAATGGACGTCGCCATTTTTGTTACAGGTTAGGCTCAGCTACGTGTCGGGGTAAATACATGTTACTTTTTAAACCGGGTGAAATTGAGGGCGTGCTTCTAAGTTCTAGTAAAAAAAGATTTTTGGCACGATTAGAACTTTAGTACTGCTTACTGCTACACTAGTCTGTAACGTGTATTAAGTTCAACGTACGAGCAAGAATTGACAAATTCGAATGTCTGCAACAAACTTGAGAACAGGAACCCAAACAGATGAAACAGGTACATTAGTAGGGACAAAAAGTATTTGAAAATATGATATTTGATTTTGTCGTTTTGACCATTTAGCGCAGGCAGCAGCACGCGCCTATCTCGGTCCAATCGTCCGTTTCAATGAACTTCGAGACGTCTGGTTACCAATCTCCAAAGTTCGTTACATTTTTTATAATTTACATAGGGCCTATATATAATACTAGTGCATGTAGATGTGTAATTGTAAATAATATAGGGGATTACACTTACACTGTTACAGTATATTTCTTTTCAATATACTTTTTCGTAAAACATTGTTTTCCTTTAAATTAAAGATTGGTATTAATGCACTGTAATATTGCTCCAGTCTCATACTCATGATTGTTAAATTCCGAATCAAAATGGGTCGAATGAATAAATATTATTACTAGGCTCAACTCCAGAATGCCCGTCCATTTGCCATTCTATTACTAGTCTGGTACCCTTGTAACTGACATCACTGTGAATGTGATGTGAAGTATGTATTTTTTTTTAAAGAAGCCGGGTATTCTGGAATTGCTCCAAATATTATTATTATTATATTAAGCCTTGGAAGTTGGAGGCACGGCAAACGTGCATTAAAAGTTTGTTGATCTGCTACGGAGACGATACTCAACCATGACACGCTGAAGTTAAAACACTGAATTAGATGTCGTGTTGAGTTCAATTTTAAATTCATCATTTTGTGGATTGAGGCAACTTGAGTCCAGAATAGCCGTCTATTTTTAAAACTTTATTTTCAATTCAAAATAATGGTCTTGATGACTGGTGCGCAGTGAGTAACAAAATCACAAATACCCTCCAGTCCCATGGCTGAATATGCCTCACTGATAAATAAATAAGGCAGTGGCTTTTTTTAAATTTTTTATTTAATCAGAGACTTTCAAGAAAGAGTTTTGTACAAAAAACATTTCTGATCGACTAACATGTACATGAATAAAATTTGGTGGAAAAATCTTTGACAGAAAATAGCATACAGAAGTTCATTTATGACCATCATAAAAATAGCCTTTGCCCATAAATAATGATGTATGTGAAGAGAATGCTACCGTGCTTTGCATTCAGAGTGTGATTGAAATGTATTAAAGAACTGCATGCTACGGTGTTGTGTGGTCCTAGGCCTGTGGTCATGCAATGCATTTAATTATTTTACACGTACCGGTAGTTAAGTTCTGGATAATTGCCATTTCCCCCCCCCCCCAAACGAATGTACAGTAAGCCTAGTGATACGGGTAATATTGGCTTTATAAATTTTCCTTGAAGATCGAGTTTAGCGATTAATCAAATTGCCTGACCTCGACCTACGTGAAGTTGACTGAATTTAATAATTAGTTTGTTTAGGTAACCTTAACCTATATGTACATGTATGCCGTCTTTCAGGTATGTTCATCCCAGGAACACAAAGACCAGATGGTACATGGCGTAAGGCAAGGCGTGTCAAAGAGGGCTACATACCACAGGAAGAAGTGCCTGTGTAAGTAGAAGATCTACATGTACTTGAATACAAGAAAACGTCATTGTAAACTTGAATTAAGACTCTCTAAAGTTTTAGCAATGTTTAGTTATGGTGCATGGGTATATTAGTAGTGTATACTTTATGGAAGTCATTATGAACTTGCTGTAAGTTACGAGCAATATTATATATATTTCTGTCTATTGTACCGCTGGAAAGCCTGCTTGCCCAGTATTTAAAATCTAAACCAAACGGCTGAAATTGCCATGACAACAAACCAGGTCTTTAGGCGTAATTCTGTCAAGCAACCTATCTGATTTTATCACTTCTTACATCTGACTGTGATAAAAATATGACAAGTTTTGAGAAAAAAGTGGGATCTGCCCACACATACCGATACTCCCATGTGTACAGTTTCCTTGGTTTTGTGCATGGTTTAAGGTAACTCTGTTCACACTTTTTTTAAACACCCTTTGTGGATCGATGCCTAACTTTAAATGGCTGATACAGTGATACTAGCACAATTACCGATAGCAATTGTACACACGTAGTTCTTAAATGCTCTTTGCAAATTTAGCCATTAATATATATTTATGGAAATGAAATACCAATGAGGAAATCAAACATATAACCAGGGTTCGGAGCACACAGGGTATTTCGTTTTATTACTGTTTTTAACAGAATAAACTACCTATACTGTCCTGAAGTACTTTGCCTAATTTGGAAAAGGGGGCACAAATCAAAGACTGAATGGCAGATGAATATTGATAAAGTTTTATTTGTGTAATAAAATTGGTGGATGAGCAAAATAACAATCTTTTGTTTTATCCCCGAACAGGTTTGAAAGCAAGGGCAAGAAGTGGATGAATAGCTGTCCAAAAGAACCCCCTGGATTGGCAGTCGAGATGAGCTCCGAACCCCCCCAGTCACCCACCAGCGGGCGAGACCCTACGAAGAATCTCTCAAAATCTGCCAAGAGAAATGAGAAGCGAAGACAGAAACGACAGGAGAAATCCACGAGCGAGCCAAAAGCTGAGCAATGCAGGGCTGACGTTGATAACCTCGCCAAGACATTGGCTGCCGCTAAAATGTTCAACAACTCGGATTCACGAACATCAACGGGCAGGGCGCCCTCGGCCCCGCCAGATAAACGAGCGAAGAGCCTCCGAAAGAAACTGCGGCAGATCGAGGAACTTCAGGAAAAGATCGATTCGGGTGAAATTGCCACACCCACAAGTGAACAGTTGGAGAAGCTCGCAAGGAAGGACGGCATTGATACAGAACTAGAAAATTTAATCATACAATTTGGGGTGTAAATATTTTATTGTTTTTTAGTAATAGATTTTTTGTCAGTAGTTGTAGACATTGGCTATTAACGGTACTCCCCTGTATTGATTTTAATTCACTGAACAACTGTTTCTTGTCGAATGGTGCTAGTTTTACACACATTTTTGAAAATAGGACCAAGACTGCCCGATGGTAAAGAATGAATTTTATTTTTCCAATAGCAGAGTTGTGGTATTAAACAAAAATGAATTTATAGTTTAAGCAATCAACAAGTACTGCTGTTGACTTCTAGCTGAATGGTATAATAAAACAAGATGTACTGAAATTATTGTACGTACATTCAAAATAATATACAAATGTCGATTACCGGTACGTCAATAAAAATAATGGCCTTAGTGGAATCTAGAAGAACAAAGCATTGATATACATGTAAGTGATAGAAAATAAATGGAATTCATAAAGCTTAATCATTATACATGTATATTTTTATTTATTGCAATACGGTATTTTACACGTTTCTGTCAAAACAATCTTTTATCCTATGGTCGTATAATACGTGCAGCTTAATTGATTACTATAATATGATTGTTTCCATAAGTTAGGGTACCAATTTGTGACGGTGTCCCCTCTTACGTTGGGAAATGTACCACCTAATTACTTCTAATTGAGTATTTGCAGTCGTGTTTGAATCAGAATCAAAAGGCAATACTAACATTTTTATATTCAAACACAACAATATTATT
>JAVCKS010030265.1:0-12412 GCA_032273685.1 Pteraster tesselatus | reverse complement strand
GTAGTGGTAGAAAAGGGAAAAGAAGTTTGTGCACGTTCCTATGGCCCGGTCGCCCTATGTCCTAAAAACACGTTATGTATATATAGATATATATATAGACAAGTACATAATGTTCAGGATCGTCTGGAGTACAGCGCTCAATACTGGAGCAGAGCAGAATAAATTAACACAGCTAAACTTGTTTACTTCATACTTTTATTTCCACTACAAATCTGTTTCGTATAGACAGCGAGACTGACTACACTCGTCAGGTAGATGTATACAATTGGCACAATTAGGGAAAACTATAATTTGCTGTGCTTTTATTTTGAAAAAGAACATACTTACGCGGTAGCGCACGCACGGCATAGCCGTTTAGGTTGACTTACGCTTAAGCAACATAAATTCTAAGCGTGTTATTATATATTTATATAATATAATGAATAATACACCCAAACTGCATATACCGCGGAACCCGAAGTTTGAAGGGTTAGTCCTGCAACTGCTATAATATAATAAGCCAGAAACCAGCCAAACACAAGGCTAAAAATATTTCTTAGTGCAACGTCAATTTTGGAGAAATCGCTACCAGGCAAAGCAACCCAAGCGATCATGGAACATGTGCGAGTAATTGCAGGCCCTATCATCTATAGATAGCACCAACCGAGATGCATAAGGAGGAAATAACGGAAGCTAACAAACTAGTGTCCCTCATTAACTAGTGTCCCTCATTAATTTTGTAATGCACATTATATGTTCATAATGTAATGTACCGTGGGCGTGCTCCGATTATTGTACGCTACATACAGTGCTGCTGCCAAGTTTACTCCGGTATGGATCACATTTTGCTCAGTTTCAACAGCATCGTCAGCTGTCCCATCAATGTACAAAATTTTATGCCCGGAACGCGTCAAAAGTACAGTGTATGTGGCACAGAAAACACCGAAGTGTTGAAACAGTGATTTACGAGTAAATTCAATGGGGGAAAATTATGACAGAACAATTACCATTAAATATTAGACACGATTTATTTATAGATTTTGATGGTGACAAAGGGGTGCTGGATCCAGTAAAATAGTTGCCGGTCTCAATCCAGGAGATCGCGGATTCCCATGGTTTTATTTTATAAAGATACAGGAAAATTACCACAATGGGCGTGTTCAGAAAGAGGTCATCAGGATCAGGAGTTAGGGAGGGGATGGAGTAGGTCAGTATAGTACGTTATAAATCTGTTTATATTACAGCAAATTTCCGTGTACCAATTTGGCCTAGTGGAATAAATAAAAGGTTTGTAACCAGAAGGTCGTGATTTTGAGTCCGATGACGTACTGTTTGGCATTTTTTAAGCGATTTTTTTATTTTATTTGTATGACAAAATAAACTACCGCCAGTTGTTGTTTTATTATCCATTATATATATATTTTTTCCATGTCAAAACGCTAAAAATGACTAAAACCGTATATACCAAAGAACATGCCCGGTATAGTAATTTTCCATGTACATTCAAAGAAAAATACCACCCGGATCATGTTACGACTGGATCTGGCACAGATAAAGCCCTGCCTGCAAGGTTTTACCGATGCGTTGTTATTACCTCCGCCGTTGATAGGTGGAACAGAGGCAGGCCCATACGCAGGATTTTGTTATGGGGTGGGGGGGGGGGGGGGTGCGAATTTGTACTAGTGGGACCAAAAATGTCTTCGGAAACTATAACGTCGGTTTCGCTCCCTTTCATCTGCATGTACAGTACGTGTAGTATGTATCAAGCGATTATGCAAATTACGCACCACCTCCATATCCGGCCACCTGGCGCGGCGGCGTATGCGTATAATTTGCATATTACGCGCCCGTGTAAAGTTTTTAGTTGACATTATCGCCTAAGGCTTAGGCGATAATGTCTATGGCCCTAAACCAAGTTCATTTTCGTGTGCCAGTACTGTTATTTCTTCATCAAAATACCCTTATTTACCCCGGAAAATGTGGAACTTTGGGTAATTTAGGGGAGTGCGTACGCACCCGTCGCACCCCCCCCCCACCCTCTGTGTACGGGCCTGGGAGGTAATGTCTATCATCCTGTCTGTTACCAACTTCCTGACAATACCATGCGTCACAATGTCACAAAACTTCACCATTGTGACCCCTATCTGCAGTCGTCAAAAGGATGGCTTCAAGGGGAACTTTTCCCATTATACATGTCAAATCTGAGGACGTCAAAATAACTGCAGGTCATACTCTCCGTTGTCGGTCGCCTATGGTACACCGCGAATAGGCTATGAGCCAAGGGGGTTGATCGGTACCGTACGGATTGAGTAAGGCTCTTTATGATTTTTAGCAAGATATATGTCCCTAGCAATAAAAAAAAGTTATAGCAGTTTATAACTCTCGGCCATCTCTGTGTTATCACCCGAAATAGCAAATTGGCGAAGCGAAGCGGGGGTATAATACTAAAATTGCCAATAATTGTTTGGGGGGGAAGCGAAGGGGACGTATAATACTATTTCGGGTGATAACACAGAGATGGTCGAGAGTTATACTGCTATCCCTTTTTTTCCTATATATCTTGCTAAAAATCACAATGAGCCTTATTCCATCTGTGTGATACCGACCGGTAAATTTGGGGGTCTGGCTCATAGCCTAGAAGGGCGATAGGCGCAGCCAAATTCCGCGCTACTGTTCAAACCCGTGACGTCAATCCCGAAAAACGTAAAAACCTTCGCACGTGCGTCGGGATCCATATACTGACTTGTGCGGTAAAGGTCGCATTGATATCTTAAATTTTCCCAAAACAATTCAAGATTAAATGTAATAATATATATTTTTCTATGAATATATATTTAAAAACGTATAATGACTATACTTCTGCCGTGTGTTTGTACACAAACTCCGCGTGCTGTGAGCGCGCTGGCCAAAATCGTCAGAGCCTAGTTGTTCGGGTGTCACGTACTAAGATCTTCGCGTGGGGATGCGATTTCGGGGCTTCGAAGACAGTTATGGCGGCCTCCATTGAATAGGAATAGCCAATGGTACAACCGAGTTTGACTGACGCTCTCCACTTACTCCAAAGTTACGTTTTATGAATTTTGACATCAACATTTGAGTTATTGTATGGGGTACATGATCTCAAATAGAACATCGGTGGGGAAACTTCTCCTTTAAGGTGGCTTAGTGCTACTGCCCTAGCCTTTACCCGGCTGGCACAATACATACCCTAATCCCTCCAAATTCAATTGCGTCGCAGCTTTTCTTAAGGCAATTTTTCCCTATCACAAGATGGGATCCTAATGGTCACTTAATGTAGGGGCTACTAATGAAGCAACTACAAAGGGTGCTAAGCCCGTGCAATTTAGTACATAACTTCACACACCCATAACAAACATTGGCGATAGATCACGTACTACGCAGATGCACGGGCTGCTACCTCGACATATTCAGCGACTTTATGGTGCAAGAAATGGAGGTGACTATGGAACGGCTGAAGACAGGTAACACAGCTAGGAAAGAAAACAACTCATTGGCTGTCCTCATTATTGTCCATGTGTGTCTGCTGCTGCAGGCAGTCAAAGTTCATCGCACTTCCGAAGCCGAACAAGCTAGATGAACCCAAAGGGTATCGACACATGTGTGTCGTATCAGCCGACAGCTGCCAAAGGAGCAAGTCGGCATTCGCCGAGGAAAGCCGACGACCGACAATAATGTCAAGCCACAACGAACAGCTTTCAAGCAGAGAAGAAGGCTGGCGCCATCGTCCTGCAGCTCAGCGCTGCGTATGACTCTTCTACCTGCGCTTCTGGAAACTGCACCAGACATGCACATGACGAGCTTCTTTGTTGAGATGGTGAGTAACCGCAGTTTCCGGCTACATACCAGCAACGCAGCAGCGTAGGGACTGTCAAGAATGGCACCCCGCACGGCTCTGTGATGGCACCATCAACCTTGACGACCTGCCCGGAAGAACATTGTAGGACGACCTGGCAAGCCATACTGGGAAGCAGCTGAAGAGGGTTTCTCTGAAGACATGAGCATCTTAATTGTCTGCTTGAATAACTGAATATCTTGTACACTTGAAGAAATGGCGTCTTGTGTGGGAATCGGCGCCCAATTGACAAAACAAATTCGGTTTTTTGGCATTCGCTTCAACGATTTAGCCCGTGCAGGTCTATACTTGATTATGCAGAAGTTTAAAGAGGCCGTATAAAACGCGGACAGAAATCGTAACATTTTAAAGTATACCAGGAGCGCGTTACCACTCAGGAGCACGTGAACACCAAAGTTGTAACGTCATTGACCGTCTCCAGTTGACATTTTGTAGTCAGATCTACTGAAATAGGACCACATGTGTACCTATCATTGATGTTACTACTTTGATTGTCACGTGATCCTGAGTGGTCACATGCTCCTGAGTGGTCGCATACTCCTGAGTAGTCACATGCTCCTGAGTGGTCACGTGCTCCTGAGTGGTCACGTACTCATGAATAGTAAAATGCTCTTAAGTTGTCACGTGCTCCTGTGGTATATTCTAGAAATTTATTTTCTGATAAAATCATGAGATTTTTCTTTCTGCTACATATAATTTATGTTTATCTAAGTGAACATTTATTTTGATATGTATTATTGTTTACTTGAAAAGCAGTTCCGGAGTGTGACAAAATGTCCCGATGTATATTTTTCTGTTTAATAAGCAGTAACATTTCTACTATTGGGTTTAAATCTTATTCCTTGATGACATTTTAGGGTCTCGAATAGCAAAACGACGTCCTGCAATTATTTCCGTATTGGCATTCCATAGTAGACGTGGAAATAACTCAGATAATGAGATACACTTAGCGAAAGGGTAGATAATACTAAAATGGTAAGCCCTCAAATTATGTGCAAAGAAATTGTGTTTTAAAATAGAAGTTCGGGTTGCTGGATTAACTAGTTTATCGTTAGCGTTACCTAAGGATAGTGTTTAATATAATATTAGGATGCACATTTTTGATGTGACGTTTTTTGACTGAACGTTAGTTTTGGCTCCATACATAGTTCAGTGGACCGCGACGGACAACGCAGACACAGTTGTCGCACCCGGCATAGCGCTGGACTAGTTTAAACGGAAAATGCTTGCTGTTATTTCGGAAAAGGGATACTGTAAGGGATACCTGTAAATTGTCAAGATTGGGTAGATACATTTTAACGATGTTATAATTACTATAATAAACCTACAAGTGTAACTAGACCTATTAAATGTACAATCACTCGAAATATTGATTTTACCTTTTTGTACGTTTTCCTGTATCTGCGTTGGTACTGGACTTACTGTAAAAAAGGTGAACGAGTAAGTACAAGTGTATACAAGTCATCATGTTTATAGAGTTAATCCCTAAAATTGTACGGAACTACTATTTGATATGTACTCAGGGAGCACTTTTTACTTGAATGCACGTTCATATTTATACACAGTTTCTATTTATTTATCTTTTCCACCCAAAACTTAGTGTTTTTGGAACGGATGGTCGACGCTCGCGCATGTTTTGATTGACGCGTATAATGTACATGTGTGCGCCACGTTTACTGTGTGCCGCAGTAACTGTATATCGGTTAAATGGGATCGACTGGTTAATTTTGCAACGTTATACGAGTTTTGGCCATTTACGCCTGGCCTCGTTCACAGTTTCATATTAAAAGTAACATCATTTATTCCCAGTAATATTACGCGCAATCGTGCCTTAACAAATACACAGTCCCGGTAAGATTTGTATACCATGGTAATTTGTATGCCGTTACAGTTCAATACAGAAACTCGTTTGTTGATTTTAATCGGAAAGTCTTTGAAAATACAACAAAATGACTATAAACAAATTTAATATAAACCAGCTAACATATGATATTATTAAACTAGGTAATAACGGTACGTAGTAGCTGCGCTCATGTCCGAAAGATTAGTAACTGGAGTTACAAGGCTTCGTCCCTGATATCAAAGGTGCTAAATAGCAATATGAAACTGAAGATGAAACCTAAACATTAATACCAATGGAGAAATAAGAAACAAATAAGATGCTCTCACCCGCCGACATCACATCGTACAGACGAAACGCTACTACACAAATCAGCAGTATGCTATTAGGGCTCCCCACCATCCCGCACGGTGGTTGATGACAGCGGACGTTACGAAATCTGCGGATAGGCTCTATCCGTTATACAGCACAACCACAACAGAACAGGTTGTGGCAGGTGGTCTCCGTCGTATAGTCTGCGGTCCGAGCTTTTTGTATTCGGGAAGGTATAATGGCTGATGTATCCACCCAACTAACGTGCGGCAATGGTTACACTTCACTCAAATACGGCTGTACATAGATAAGGTGTGCGGCAGATATATATCATCTCACTGTCTATCATTAATAATGCCGATGACGACACGTATGATGGTTATTTATATTTAATGCCTGCGCGGAATAACAAGGCTATTGGGGTTTTACCGGTGTCGCTATAAAAACAAAAGTTATCTAAGATAGCTCAGATAGTGTTGGGTATGCCTTTTTGACAGAAAACCGTGGTTATTTTATGATAATTAGAGTTTTTACAAATCGCTTCTCGTATAATTTGTGTGCGTTATTGTTCAGTATGCTCGTATTTTACAAGAAACCAACGTTAGAGAAGTTGTAGAATGTGGCCCGTTGTAGAATGGTATTGATATATTTTTATAACACTTATTCTTGCATTTGACCAGTGTCATGGTTTAGATAACGACAAATACAAATGTGAATGGTCCAAATATGCGAAAAGTTGGTTGATCTCCGTTTGAAACAAATACATGTACTGTCATTATTGGTAATATCAATAAAGCGTTACAAAAAATTGTTTGGTTGTGATGTATTCTAGGTCGCAAGTCACTTGGTAGACCACACTTACGGTAACAGGCAGGTGCTGCAACAATATTTATTTTTGTATTCATTCACGAGTTAGCGTTCCAATCAACATAAACATAGCATGTTCATTGTATACTTATAACAATATTCTGTATGCTCTCGTATTAATGAAATATCCGCATAAGGCGGACTAGCTAAGTAAAAATTTTGCAGGGCAAAAACAAAAATTCCATGACAACATTATTTACAGAACAGAATTCCAAAGCATGCGAAAACCGTCTTAACCAAAGTCCGGCAAAATGTTATTATATACAGTTATTATAAAATAATTAGTGTATACTGTACATATTCCTACATACGTCGTTGTCAAATCTCGGGTTATTATATTTTAGTAACTGGGTAATACAAAGAGGGATAAGACAATTTGAACTCAAAATCTTATATTCAGCGTGCATAACACAACCGTGCCAAACTCACTGCTGCATAAACGGCTCGACCGAAAGCCGCTCATCAAACATTCAACGGCTGCTGTTAATTTATCAACAATTCATTGCCCTGTCTATATCATTTTTTCTTAAAACAGATAGGGAAGAGGTTTACGCGTGGCCGATCCGCCATGGGGCATCAGTCACAAGCTTTATCAATAACTTAACACGGCGCAATGACCATGTCGTCACGTCGCCTTCCGACTTCACTTGAATTGGCGAGGGGCTGGGAGTTAAAAGGAAGTAGTAAGTTATAATTTCTACCTCGACCTTCCATTATTACAATATTCATTTAGCTAATGGTGTTGATTAAACGGCAATTAAAAATAATTCGGAAAGATTTGTGTCAGTATACCAATAGCTTTTAACGCAAGGTTAATGTTTAAGATTAGCGTATTGTATGAGCTTGATCACATTAGGGAACGAAGGTAGTACAAGTAAGATATTATACCATTGCCTGAACCACTAACTCCGAGCATGGCCCGACTAGGAGAAAACCATGTTAAAAACATACGACGAAGTTTGACGCTTAGTAATTGTAAAGTCTTTGTTTATTCTAGTAAGGGGGAAGTTTTCCCCATCACACATGTCAAATCAGAGTTAAAATGACCCTAGAATGTCCGATTTGCGTTTAGAAAGCAGTGGGTTATGCCCGTCACTTTTCTCCGTTTCCGGTCGCTTATAGTACACCGCAAAGGACGATGGGCGCAGCCATTTTTCGCGGTCCTGCATGTCTAAATCCGTGACGTCAATCCCGAACTCATTGGTCACGACACTGACTCGTGCGGTACAAGTTGCATTTATTTAGGCATTTAACAAAAATGTCCCCTTTCTCTTTATGTTGCCATAAAATTTGTCTTAGCAGAATGCGGATGTTTCTTCACGAGGCTACTAGCACTGTCCCTCTTTCATTACATTAGTGTGCTTTTGTTTTGGGCGACGACGGAGCCTGCGTCGGTGAAAAACTGTGACTGTATCGTCGGGCGTGCGAAGTGTCCGTCCTGCGAATTCCCCGTTTCGTTTTTTACGAGTGCAACGAACTGGTAAATTTGACACGTGATCACCAAAACATAACATGGGCCATTTTGCTTGCAGGAATTTGTAATAATTATATGTATCAGCAGATATTCAAATAGACCTAGTCTAGATAGAAACTTACGGAATTCATAGCTAAAGCTCTGTAATCTTGGTCAAAAATCAAGTTTGCCTGCGAGAAAGTTATTCGTACAAGGGCCCTACAGCAAATTTGGCAGCATGTCGTCGCGTTTTCGGGGCGACGGTAAAACACCCCGAAACCCGTCGTAGATTTTCGATGACCGACGAACCTCCAGTTACGAGCATGCGCAGACGGGTCCAATACCTAGCTTTACCGTCGCAGGCTCCGTCGTCGCCCAAAACGAAAGCACACTATTAATAAACAAGTTCGCAGTTTCCGTCAACCCATTTGTACATTAGATATGGGGCCAGTATTGCAATACACCAATAACAATCTGGATCGAGTAACAATGTTCTAAACTAAAACAAAACAAACATAATAAAGAATACACAAGTGCGCTGTTTTAGTAATGACTTCCGACGTTTACATTCACAATGGCGGACGGAAACTGTTGCGTCTTCAGTACCTCTGTATAATTAAACATACAAACAAGTCTCTCCCTCTTTCGCTTTTTTTAATTGTATTTGAGTATAATAATGTTTATTGTTCCAATCCCGATTTTATATCGATTATACAAAGATCATTGATCCACCATTGCTTCAGAGGTTTTTAATAAATACCGAACTAAAACGAAACTTGAATATTAAGCATTGACTATTAAGCATTAAACAAATTTATGATAGCAAGGATAGAACAGTAGCATTCAATCTCTAAATCGAATTTTAAATTTGCCCCTCATACCCTCTTCTTAAATGCACACGGTTTATTTTTCTAGACGCATTATTTCGAATAATTTCTAAAATATTATTTTAGGGTTATTCGAGCAATGGTGACGTCATAAATGGTGTCACAGTGACCGCCATATTGTTTTCTAGCTTGTGTATTCAGCCGCTATCTCAATCATCTGAAATAACAAAATTATCATTAAAGACCAATCACATTGCTAAGCACAAGTTTGCCTTATTTTAAGGTTTAGTGTTATATTATACTAAACCAGTAAAAGTAAATCTCAAAATAAATTCAAAATCATTTTGCAAAAATTAGGCTCAGCCGTTGCAAAATGCGAAATGCAAACTATCTCATGAAATATTAATGACCGGTTTTCGTGATGTATCCTAACATCTGAATGCATTGCTGTAATTTACTGCAATTTAATTTACTACAATGCCATGTACATGTAGTTAGATGGGGTGTAGATATTAGACTCAATTAATAGAACAATGTATTATTTACTATAATACTCATTTATTATCTGACATCTGTACACAAATTTAGAATGTAACCGCCGTTTTGTAATTTGTAGGCCTAAACTTGTATAAATTAAGAAAATATTTTAAAATTCAATCACGATGCTTTGCAAATATTCAGATATCGAGTTTTTATGCAGTACAGTTAACACGCGATCAGCCAACTTGATTGAAAGTTTGTCCACATACATCCGGGTACTTTGCGTATGTGACATTAGTTGTTACCAATGCTATTGTGAGCTGTCGAGTACACAATTAACCCATGTGATTAATGTGCTGCCCGATTCCGAAAAGCAAATCAGTTTTTAATGTTACATCGTGGGCGAAAATACCTAGGTGTAATGGGTAGGAATGGCTTTGGGATAGGACGGTGGGAGATCGGGAAAAAATGTCGCTAATTTTACATAGATTGGCTAAAACTGGTTACTATGCCGGATTATCAGCCATGCCTGTAATTTGTAAACCACGTGATAGTTAAGACATGAAACTACCCATGCCTAACGGGCATGATAATGTCAAACGGGGCTAATACATTTTTTCTAATTCTGTATCAACGTTCATCCCTAATTAATGCAGTTTTGGAGCATTCTGAAATTTAAAACATAGCCAGCTATCCTATAGACTGATGATCCGTCAGTTGATTGTCGCAACTCGTCATGGTGCAGCTGCGTGGTTGCCTGAAGCAGCGTCAGATAGGGAGTGAGTACAGTGTCACACACGGAAAGGTAAGCAAGATCTCGCAGAGAAATGCTACCACCGGTTTACCTACTGCCATACCTCAACCGTAACGTCCCTAATAGCAGGTTCACACATTCCCGTTCTTTGTTTCTTTGTTTGTTTTTGGCGGCATGTAGGCCTATGGTTTGTAAAAAAGATTTCTCAAAAAAGAAAAAAGGAAATAAATTGAACAAATTGTCATAGACAATTATCTCGCAGCTTTGCCAATTGATGTATTCTAGTTGTTTGTAAGTATGCGAAAAGTTTCATCGGCACTTTCGGGTATTCCAGTCCGAGCCAGTAAATTATTATGATACAGTTCGATTTCCAGGCGTCATTGTAGTCGTCTTCCTAGATAGCATTCCTTTTGAAATTAAACATTACTATTAAAATATATTAGTGTGTGGTCTAAGCCCGTTCGTAGATAAGTCCGCTTAATAAGACCGTTATCTTACATAAATCTGTTTCCATAAATAATATATGTTTTTATCTTTTTTGTTAAAACTCAAAACGCTCTGTATTCATTAGGGACCCAAATAGTGCAAATGAGTTTGATCAATAATTTAAGTGGTTATTCAAATGTATGTAGAATGCTCGTAATTTTACACTTAATACTATTTTAACACCTATGACTCAATCATTTCCCAACCGGAACGCGATTTGTGGCTACAAATTGCGTCTAGCAATCTTGTCTTAACAATTTCCCATTTGTTTCCATATACATTATTAGCGGAAGGACTATACCACATCTCTAAAACTGTTCAAAATGCGTGTTAGGAAGAGATATAATAACATCAGATCGTGTGCTGAGTAAATTTTCTGAAATGTTTTGAATTACATACTAGGGAAATATCAGTGGTGACCGATTTGAACGTACAATGTTGTACTTGGTTGGTATCTTCCTGAATATTCCGCTAAGAAACTACTTGTACTCAAAGTTGAAAATGAAAACGTCCAACAGCAAGTAAAGTTTTAGGAAAATCGTAGTTTCCAAGAAAGTAAATAATTTCCCTTCGTTTTGAATTATACAGGTTGGTACGCAATCTATATACATCAAGGGCAAACCGTTTAAATGTATGAATGCTCTGAACTCAGAACCATGGCATATAGACCCCCAACACCATATATTCGTAATCACCATGACCTCAGGGTGGTTCTGAATACAAAAAACGAAAAAGGGACACGGATGTGTCTTATAACCCGGGCGGCGCCGAGTAGTACCCCCGCTTTCCCGGGCGGTTCGGGTTACCCCCACTATATAGCATAAAGAGTCATACGACCATGCAGTGCATGCAGGGTCGGACTTTTGGCAAGTCCAAATAAAGTCACGAGTCTGTTACTACCACTACCAGCCGCCATGTTTGATGTGACGGTAATTGATTAGCCAGAGCGCGCTATAATCCAGATATTGGGAGAATTTAGTACGGAGCGTGACCTGTGATTGGCCGGACCGCGCTGAAATGCAGATAATAATTATTGGAAAATGTGGCCGAATTTACATTGCGGCCGCGCCGGGAATGAATGACTCAGCCGTGGGGCGAAAACTGTTTATTTGAGCCTGATTCAAGCGGCACGTTGGTTAATGGGGTGTAACAACATTGGTGATACTGTTTGGGAGTCTCGTGCAGGTATCATATAGCAGGCGAAGCTGTTTCGGCGGTATTGAAGTTGCGTCTGCATTCATGGCGCGAACATAACCCGGGCGGCGCCGGGTTACCCCCCCTAGTATTTAATAAGCAGCTGGTCGGGATGCAAATTTGTATCGTGCCACTGGCGCGTCGGTGCGAGGTATAAGTGTGGCTCTTTGGGTTCTACTAATAGTTATCGAGGGAAGCGAGATGGGAGGAAGGAGAGGGAGAGGGGAGGGGAGGGAGGGGAGGGTGGGATTGGGGGAGAGGGGAGGGGAGGGGAGGGTAGGGGGCTGGGGGAGGGTAGGGGGCTGGGGGAGGGTAGGGGGCTGGGGAGGGTAGGGGGCTGGGGGAG
>JAVCKS010030254.1:0-12414 GCA_032273685.1 Pteraster tesselatus | reverse complement strand
TCAACTTGAAACAGCGCCCTCTATGGTTTCTTCAATGTGGTATATTCAATACATAATACGCTGGTTGTGTGCAGTGTAACGCGCTGGTTATGTGTATCCGAAGTGTACAAGGTCTTGGAACCAAGACTAACTCGTGCGTCGTGCAAGCCGTCACTTATGCAGTTGTTAGCCGCAGGGTGTAGTGAGCTGGTCGTCTGCGTGGCGAGCTCTGGCAACAACAGCGGTTGTTCGTAGTCAGTGGTGAGCTAAATTCACAGAAGCCATATTGTGTCGTTACGTTTATTGTTGGTCTTGTAGTTGTTTAAGGAAACGTGGTCCTGGGAATTATAGTGTAGTTCGTGTTACGGGAGGTTGATCTGATAATTAACGTGGGCGATGGCAACACTCGCCAGGGTTAATCCCAGTCTCCATACCACGAGCTGACGTGGGAACCCGAGATAACGTAGGGATGATAAGCAAAGTAGTCGTGAAAGTTTGGTTCACTGGGTCACCGCATCGCCTTTGCTTTATAGGCCCAGCAGGGTTGACTGAGAGGGTTGATACAGCAGAAGGCTTGTGAAAGTGTGGTTGACTGGGTCACCGCATCGCCTTTGCTGTATAGGTCCAGTTTGACTGGGGCGAGTTGTTACCCCGCTATTGGTCTGTGTGCATGGTTGACAACAGGGTCGACACCATAGCGTTGGGTTACCCCAGGTTGACTGGCACGTAGTGGGAAGATACTGTGATTGATGTGGATTGTGTACGGTTGTTCGGCACTGGCTAAATCGGTATTGTAGAGCTTATACTGTTGCGCTTGATCAGTGGTTCATCGGGTTGACTGGCCCTGGCTCATCGGTACTCTAAGTGGTTTACGTGTACGTGGTTTACTGTACGGTTGATGAGTGGTTCATCATAGTTTCGTACCCTAAGCTTGCAGCGAGCTTGCAGTAATTAACTCGATGGCAGTTTAAGAGTCACCGACAGATTGGATAGGCTGGCAGTATGCACCAAAACAAGGTGGAGAAGAAGAGGACAGGGTATGAAACTAATGAGATGGCTGATGAACAACAACATGATGAATGGTATGATGCTACAGGACATGATGAATTGAACAATGACACTGACAATTTATCAGAAGATGGCACTTTTAATGATACTAAAAGTACAGTTTCAGATGATTGTTTGTATCCAGGCGCACCGATCAGTGGCAGAAAGCATGCTGCTAATACTCAAAATTGTTTTCAGACACAGTTTGACTGGAAGCTGCTTAGTTGATATATTAACGCTTATACAGTATCTCTCCACTGTCAACAGCCAAATTTATGTACAACTTCACTCCATCTTTTTCACAAATATTTTTCAAACTTGTCCATGCCACTTACATGTACATTGTAAACTTTACAAGTTTTGTGGCAATTGTTATTATATAATTGAAAATGTCTCAGATAAATGTCCAAACAACTGCAGCACTGTACTTTCAGATGGTACAAATTCAAGATATTATTTCATTGAATTTCCACTGTTAACACAGCTTGAAGCGCTTTTTAATTTACAACAAGATTTTTATGAAGGAATCAAGCACAGATTTAACAGAAAAAAGAAAGTTCATGAAAATATAGAGGATATTTATGATGGTTATATTTATGAAGGTCTGTCATCTCCAGGTAATTTTCTAAATAATAAACATATTTCATTAATGTGGAGATGGCATTCCACTTCTTAAATCTTCTCGTTTCGGTATTTGGCCTCTATATTTTGCAATTAATGAATTACCGCCCAAAAAATGAATGCTGAAAGAAAATAATTATGGTAATACATGTAGCTGGTACAGTACATGTATATGGTATGGTGAGTTAAAACCATGCATGGGCACTTTCCTAAAACCATTTCACTCATCTCTCAAAAGACTTTACGACGAAATTGTAGTAGATAATTACGACAATGAACAAATTAATGTTCATGGAATTCTCTTATGCGGTACATGCGATATGCCTGCAAAGTGTGCTTAATTTGACCAAGTTTAATGGTTTACATGGTTGTCCTCGATTTACCCAATAAGGAGAGGTTATAATGGTGGGTCGGGCATGCTAGAGTATTTCCTGTTAATGTCAATAGTTTTGATGGCCCCAAAGGGACACACAAACAAACAGTGGATGCAGCAAAAGAAGCTTTTCAAAGTAAACAAAAAAAGTTGTAGGCATTAAAGGGCCCTCGTGTTTTTTTTATTAGGAATAGTTCGAAGGTTTTTATTTCTGTGGTTTGATGGGAGTCAATCAACTAACAATATTCTATTTCTAATCTGGTTGATATCGTTAATTCCTGACCAAGACAAATTAAACGACCAAATTTTAGTGCCAAGGAGTGCCAAGGAGTATAAAAGAGCACTGTAAATATTGGAAAGCGTCAAAATGTAGGTCATGGTTATTGTAAACTAGGCCAAAACAGTTCTGATACCAGTGATAAAATTAGAAATATTTCATGAGTACGGGACATAACCATGGATTAGAGTATATCATATTTTAGCCTAGCATAACACCCATTTGTTCAGCGCACATCTGAGTTCCTCAGTTCATGCTTCATTGCACACGAGTCAGTAAAAGCACGGTGGGATCGCAAAAACAATGAAATCAAATTCAATTAACCTTATTGGAGCTGTATGCAGTATGCACTATTGCTAATCAATATCGAGTGAAGCCGCCGTTGGCATCACAACAGGCCCTACACCTCTGCCTCGTGCGTACCAGTTTCTGTATCCTTGCTTAGGGAATCCTCTGTCCAGAAGCGGCGAAGATCGGCAAGCATATATGACCAGGATGTGTACGCTGCCTCACAGCTCGGCCAAGTTGATCCCAAGTTCAATTGGGTTTATGTCAGGGTTGTACGCAGGCCATGGCAGGACAGTGATTCCTTCTGCACCGAAGAAGTTGTTAACAACTCTAGCAATGTGTGGGCGGGCGTTGTCGTGCATCAGTACGAAATCCTGATCATGAGCTCTTGCAAATGGCACTACAGCAGGTCGCAAAACCTGGCATGATGTAACGGTCTGCATTCAAGTTGCCTTCAACGAACACCAAATCTGTTTTGCCGTCTTCATTGATTCCGGCCCAGACCATAACACTACCACCTCTGCCTTGGCGCACTTGTTGATCACAGCAATCTGCGAATCTTTCGCCATTCCTACGCCAAACACGATGTCGGCTATTAACATGTTCCAGGCAAAATCTGGACTCGTCAGTAAAAAGAACGTTCGCCCACTGTGCTCTGTTCCTTCCACGATGTCATCTGGCCAATTGCAGTCGCGCCTCACGAAGATGTGGTGCCAAAGTTGGTTTCTTTGCTGCTTTTCTGGATTTCAGTCCGACCTGATGTAGGCGATTGCGCACTGGAAACTAAGCCCTTGTTGTACATGTATGTTAGGTCTCCGAGCTCGGATTTCATCTCGGATGACAGTTGCTGGTTTTGTTCTCTTGTGTAACGACATTAGACGAATTTGTCCTTCTGCAGGAGTGGTGCACCTGGGCCGTCCGGATCGGGGCCGAACCTTCACCTCGTCTGTCTCGCGGTATCGGCGACCAAGTTTAACAATTGTTTGCTTCGAAACATGGACGTGATTGGCAACATATCTATAGGTCCTGCCAGCTTCGACCATGCCCATAGCAATAGCACGATTCACATTGGATAATTTCACCATGATTTTGATGTTTTGCAACCATTGAAAGACAAAACTGAATGCCAAAATTAATGAAACAATTGTCATAGATTGTTATTGAGCATTATTTTTGCGTTTTTGATTTAGACCCCACTGCTTTGATGGACTCTTGTGCAATGAACATGAACTTAGAAACTCAGATGTGCACTGAACAAATGGGTGAAATGCTAGGCTAAAATATGATATACTATATTCCATTGTTATGTCCCATACTCATTAATTATTTCAAATTTTATCACTGGTATCCGAACTGTTTTGGCCTAGTTTATTATTCATTGCCATTGTTAAATGGTATATCGGCAGATGTCTACTACCAACATTATTTACTTGTTGAATGGAGATTGAATCTCCTTTGACACTCTAAATCACTGTGAACAAGTGCTTAGGCATGTTTGTATGATGCATGGGACTTTTACTCACCTATTGACAGATGACATTCAATATACATCAATTATTACATTTATGTGATGTTGGTGGGAACCTAGGACCTTTGTGGGTTTACTCATGTTTTACCTTAGAATCACTGTCACTTTTTCATGGTACGCAATAAGTTGATATAGCAAATAACATCTGTACTTTATTGAAATTACTGTTTTTGTCAAGAAAGTTCAAGGTTGGGACAAAAGTTTTAAAAATCAATGACAAAATAAATCTTCTCATTGGATTACAGGTGTAAGAATATGTGACGATTTTCATACAGTCGGGAAAATATTAAACAACTACTGCTTGAACCGGAAAAAGAAGGATGCTTCAAGACTATTGTTGGGTTGTTTCAATTTTGGAATTCTGCATAAAGATTTTGCATTTTCTCGTATTTTAAAACACAACAGTCATGTTGTGCAATTACCAGCTTGCAATAAGATAGTAACAAGGTTACTAGCTTGCAGCAAGCTAACTTTTCTGTGAGGGTAGTAGCAAGTGTACAAAAGAAGGAGAAATTTCTTTTTAAACCAAAACAAATTGAAGTACCGGTACTTCTGATCCTTATTGAGTAATAAAGGCACCATTTCGACCATGCCATGGCAAACTGACGGGCGCCACGAGCTATCTTGAATTTTAGTACTATGTACACAGTTATATTTATGCAATAAACTTTCTTGTGTATGTAAATTTGTAGCAGTGTTCATTTAGCATAAATTTTGACATTCCAATAGTCTGCTATCCCAATGGACAGTTCCCCAAATGGTTAGTTGGACATTACCTTACGTTCGTTATCATCTTGCAGAGAGTGTCCAGGTTCAATTTAATACGGTTCAGTGATTAATGTATTATTCTGTGCTTCTTCCACCTCTTCATTAAATGAATGTGATGTGATGAACAAGAAAACTCGTCAGAAAATACTTTGACGATTTTGCTGTTCTCTTCAAGTTTTTGTACGTAATGTGCATTCTACCCCCTTATCAGCAATGCAGACCAAAATCCGCTAACTTTCGACATCCCAAAGGAGCACTACAATTTCATCCAAGAGGCTGAAGTCGATCACCGGCACCACCAACAGCCACAAAAAAGACAGGTTTACAGTGATGTTAGCGTGCACTGCCGACGATGGCAAACTACCTCCATACATTATATTCAAGAGGAAGACACTCGGACTCCCCAACCAGCATCATCATTTAAGTGCAGAAGGGCTGGATGGACCAAGTCCTTACCAAAGACCGGCTCAATGTCGTATATAAAAAAGGGAAGCAGGACAGGTGTCTCCCAAGCAAGAAAAGCATGCTAGTCCTGGATGCTCTCCGTTGTCATTAGACGGAAGATACAAGATAGCTACTCTGTCGAACCAACACAGATCTTGTCATGATACCCAGCAGCCTGACGTCCATCCTTCAGCCTCTGGACATGCAGTTAACAAGCCATTCAAGGACGGGCTACGTTGGTGATGGTCTAATTGGGTGGGGAAAAATCACACCAAGGGCAGTTGAACCAGGATGACAGACCTTCCAACAACCTGCAGCTAGATAAACAAAGTATGAATCTACCTGCAGATATTATCCGACAAGCTTTCTAAAGTGCTGTATCTCAAACAACCTTGATGTGACAAAATAGGAAAGGATGTCAAGATTCTCTCCTTTCATACAAACATCAGTCGAAGGATTTAATTCAGTAAATTACCATTTTACTCCCAAGATGTATGAATATTCACGAGGGGATGATTTGCAGGCAAACACTAAAATAAACAGTGAACTTGTATATTGTTTCCAAGAAGGATATAGCATACATACATGGTACCAAGGTTCAGTTTGTGTCAGTTAAGCTATGGTGGCGATTGAGAGTGGCTATCCAAGCTGCTAGGCTTAACTGGTCCCAATGGGAAACAATACTGCCTTCACTGCAAAACAATACTACAAGATCTTGAAAAGGGAAAGCCTCATGCACTCCACATCCTTTCCAAGTACAGGCATTTGACTGATAATGATGGACATGAGGCACACTGTTAAAGACCGTTTAAGGACAGATGCAGAGTGACCTTTTTTTAAATCAGGACAGCTGACGAAAGATGCGTTGAGTTATTTAAACTGTAATTATCAGCCAATTTTGAATCAGGTGAGCACTGCATATCAGTCTAGGTCTGGGTAAGCAGCTGATCGATATATAATTGAAGATAAGATAAGTAAACTAGACAAAGAAGTTAGGGCATCAGAGGTTATTTTTTGTGATAAAGTTAGGAAGCTGTCATCGAGGAAAGATGCAAATGACATTGGGCCACCCATATCATTGTAAGCCTCCACCAAAAAATGCGGTCAACATTAACTCCCTAAAAAATTCTGAAAAGAAACGATCAGATGTATACAAAAAAGGGACAAAATAATGTTATAGTTGAAGAATTGTCAACTTCAAAAGTTGAGCAAGATATAAGTGTAGCGCCAAATGCTAGCTCTCCAAAAAATAACAAAGAGAAAGGATCAAATGTAAACGAAAAGCGACAAAATAAAGTGGAGCCAGATATAAGTGTAGCGTCAAATGCTATCTCTCTAAAAAATAACAAAAAGAAAGGATCAAACGTAAACAAAAAGAGACAAAATGTTAAAGTTGAAGATTTATCAACTTCAAAAGTAGAGCCAGATGTAACTGTAGCATTGAACACTAACTCTCTAAAATTGGAGCCAGATATAAGTCTAGCGTCAAACACTAATACAACAAGAACTAATGAAAATAACAGATCAGATGCAAACAAAAAAAGACAAAATAATGTCATAGTTGAATATTTATCAACTTAAAAAATGGAGCCAGATATAAGTTTAGCATCATACAATCCAAAAAATACCGGTAACGAAAAAAAGAAATTGGATTTAGACAAAAGCACATTGTTTTTACAAAACACTAAAAAGGATATCGGTAATGAAAAGAATTTAACCAGCACATTTAATGATTTATATTCTGTTAATCCGAATAGAGAAAGAAGCATAATTCTGGATCTGGAAATAAGTGACAAAGAAAATGGTAGCCCTCGTGTAAAAAGACCAAAAATATCTAATGGAAAAGAGAATGTGCCACCTTGTACACCACTGTCTAGTAGGCATGGACAAAAACACTTTAAAAGAAAGATATTAGGAGATCTTCAATCAGTTCAGAATACACCATTACCACTGAGAAATGTTGGAATACAGGTGCCAACAAATAAAATAGGAGAAGTTGGATTAGAGACTGTATGTTTACATAACATTCCATATATTATCCACAATACTCATTTTTATCTGAAATGCCATGAAATATTTAATTTGTTAGGTCAAACTAATCAAATTAAAAGACAAGGTTATGCCAAATATGATAAAATCCTGCATTTAGGGGGATTTAACCCAAATAAATCTTTCAGTTCTACAGATGTAGAACTTGGATAGCTAAAGAACCTCTACTAGCAATTTTGTCAAACTTGCCTATAAAATCCAAAAGATTGGCTAACATAATTAAGTTGGAAGTGAAACAAAAATTCAGTACTAGAAGGTTTACCGATAACAAGAAACTCGCGGTTGACGTACAGCCATTTTTACAATCTGGTAATGAAACAGATACAAAAAATAAAGTTGATATGTTGTCTTCACAATCTGATTTATCCATTAATGCTGGAGAAAATAGTGAAAGCAATCAGAGATTCACAGTTGAAAACACAACTGGAAAGATTAATGCTATGTCAGGAAAGGAAAATAATGAACTAAATAAAAATATAAAGTTAGCCCAATCTGATAATCAAAGCAATATGGTGAAAGGAGAAATTATGATAGATAAGAACTTTGTAAATGTTATGGCAGATACACATAAAGGAATAATATATCTAATGATCAATGAAATATTTCAAGCCATGGACTTGGGAATACACATTAAAAAAGAGGGATTTAAATTCATAGATAAACATCTGTCTAAGCAAAACTTTGATCCTAAATCTTGTTTTATTTTTGTTGGCCAAAAACGAAAGTACATAACACTCCACGCTGTACACACACTAATCGTGTGTTTACCCAGCCAGATGATGAAGAAAAAAAAGAAAGAAACATTAACAGAGTCTTTAATACTGGCTCTACAGCATATGGCATTAACTAAATTGAAAAAGTCGGATTACCAACTTTCCACAGACGATGTTACGTCAGCACTAATGAATGCAATAGGTAAATCAAAGAGAGGAGCAAGAGTAGTTAAAGACTCTAATTAATATATATAAAATGATTAATCCTCTCAACGCTGAACACATTATCCACTGTAGGGAAAATTTTGGTGGTATTAAACTATTTAATCAGTTAAGAAAATTAATTCCGGGTATTCTTCCATCAAAGGGAAAGGAGTCACAAGCTTCTGAACAGCTAAATAAAGAATTTAGATCAGTTTTATGCCCGAGGAGATCATCCACAGGATGGTATGTTGATCCTGTACGGTTAATTAAAATTTTGCTATTCAAATACCCTTTCCTGGAAAATAATTTAAATATCAAAATACAAGGTGATGCAGCAAAAATGGGTGGGCGAAGTGTGACCTATGTAGGACTGTCATTTTTAAATGATGAAATAAAACTCTGTGGTCTGTCGTACCAAAACCCTAAAGAAATATATCCCATCGCATTATTTTATGAAAGTGACAGTAGGGATAATTTAGAGGAGAATCTAAAAAGTAAATTCATGGAAAGGTTGACTCAAGCGCCATTAAACATAAAATTGTATTTGAGTGCGGATGAGATGTTCATCCAAGCCATCCTGAACGGCTCATCTGTCCTTGGGCCACTTACAGAAAATGGGTGGAACATCTACCATGGGTCAAAAAGGTCAGTGGCAGAAAATGGACTGCGCACAGACTTGAAAGTACCGATGGATCGCGTGCATCCCATTTCTTTATTGCCGTCGATCCCATTAAATCGCATAATCCCATGCATTCTCCACTGGTTTTCGAGATGTGCCAAAAAACTGCTGACATTAGAAGTTGAACAAAGCTTCTCCGTTACCAATAAATTGGCACAGGTCAATGCCTCATCTAACAGCGATGACCTAATAAAAAACATTGAGGCAAATATTAATGCAAGAGGGGTCAATAATGGAAATTTTAGAATTCCATTAGACAAAAATGGTAAACCAGAAAAGATCTCGTTGAATAAAGATGATGCCATTGCCATATTTGCGCCACCTCCACCAGGAAAAGAAGATGTGTATTCTCTTGTCTTATCAAATGTTGTGCCACATGGCAAAATGGCAAACGTAATTAATTTGTCGGAAAATGTCAGAGAGTTTTTACAACTCGATAAACTAACCCAATTTAACTGTTAGGATGATTTGGGACAGCCTGTACGCAATTTTTAAAATAGTGCAAGAGGAACCGGAACACCACATTAAAAGTCATTGTGTTGCTGGTTCTATGAGAAGTTCAGATTTTATATGGGGCTATTCCGAAGATCAAAAACGAGAATATAAATTCCATGCTGAAAGACTGTACCATTTGGTATGCATTAGGTACAGCTGGAAAGATCTAACACCATATATGATGAAATTTATTGACTATGGGCAACACTTCTTGTCACTTGACATCCCATTGTGTAGATTTTCAACAGAGGGTGGCGAACACAGCCACTACGATAGAAACTGTTTCTATTACCATCACACTACAAGAAATGGCGGCAAACATAATTTTGATCCCAATTTTGCACAGTTTAGCACTGTGTGGAGAAGAGTTTCATATGAAATTAATCACGGTGATGATCATAATGCTAAAGAAGCTTTTAATGATTATGTAAAAATGCATGTAGCTGCCGCAAAAATTCAAAAGTGTTTCCGCCTATATTCAGTAAGAAGCAAGTTGGAAAAATCTGGATATGTTGAAAGCCCCAAAACTGAACAGGATAAACTGAATAACTTTACTTGCATATATCGCAATTAGTATCTAACATTGAAGTAAAAGCAACCAAAGGGATATTCTCCGACAAATCATTTATTTTAACAGGAAATGCTCCTAAATATAAAGACAATAAAATGACGCAACAAAAGGTTAGCGACTTAATAGAGACTAATGGAGGAAAAGTCAGAAAGCATTTACCTGGAATGTCTAAAGGAGATTCGACCAAAAAGTTTATTACACTAACCAATCTTGACAAATGTACAAAAACAAAGATACCTAATACTGTAGAAAGTGCTTTAAGGAAACACTGCCATGTAGTAAACTATAATTATGTATATAAGTCAATCGAGTTAAATGAGCTGCAACAATATTCAATGTATGAACCAGAAAGTGTGAATCAAATAAAAACAATTTTTCTTTTGCCAACACTAAACCAAATTCATTTTAAAAAAAAATTCAGAATGATATCTCACTTAAAAGCTCCTCGGAAAAAACAAACAAATAAAGAAACAATAGTAAAATGTGCACAGAATGTTGCAGTATTTTATGCTGCATTCAAAAGAAAAGAATATGTAAAAAACAATAATGTAATATTTGAAGAGGCTACCAGACTGTTTTCAAAGTATGTCAAAGAATACATTAAGTTGAATGCCAGTGAAAAATGTAAGTATTCACAAATGTGGATAAATCAACGAAGGCAAAAGGCAAACCAGGCAAAAAGAATTGCAGGACTTAAAGCCTATAACTATATTAAAAATGCACATTATAAAGTGATTAGGAACTGGCAAGAATAATTATGTGGTTTGAAAGAAATACCTTTGGTAATGCTACTGTATTTGTGGTTAAGACACATTCCCTTAAGCCAGAATATATTTTGTTCTTCTCAGCCTTCATTGCTAAAACATGCAATACCCATCCTATCCCTTGGTAATGATGTGATTTAATAAAATATTCCATACCCAGCAAAATTGTTTTGTGGGATAAGATTTGTTGAACAGGAACACTCTCACCCCAAGGACCTATACAAAATGTAAAAGCAAACACAACATAATGAAAGGTTCAAAATGCCAACCAAGTTCTGTATTTTATCAAATTAAGGAAGGTCTTGATTTTGGTATACTACTGTACTCTACAGTATGTGTATGGCAGAAATTACAAACCAACAAATTCATAATCACATGATCACTACTGTATACTTGACAATAAACTGTATTCTGTTGTAAAGTTACCTTCTCTATGTATTTATTTTATCTATGTATATTTTATCTATTTTATCATTTAAGCGTACGTACCACCAGTTAATAATTAACTGTGCTTTAAAGTCTGGTTTCAGAAGATATAATAGCTAATGTAAATATTATACAAGTCTTTCCTTTTAATAAAACTAGTATATTTTTGTATTCAAACAATGAAAGTTGTGTTTTAAAGGGTAGCTGCAATAGAATTTGTATTGGTCTACACAACAAAAGTACTTATTTATATCAAAATCAACAGATTGACAGACAAGCACTGCAGCTCCCCTTTAAGCCAAGTAAAATGTCAATTGTTTATTGTCCTTGTAGGTCGGTTTTTCTTACAGTACGTTTACACTGTATTCACCCTGAAAATACAAGAATGCCGTTATTTTAACATAGTATTGTTCAGACTGGTTTCAATCATGAAATCTTACTGATGTGGTACGATCAGTTTTAAAAAGAAACAAAAACACAACTGATTACTGTAGGCCCAATTAAAAAATTATTAGTTTATCATCCTACTACCCAGGCTGAGAACTTGATGAGGGAGGGAGGTTTTGTATTCTTTATTTTTTACAACCAAATATCAGTGTTGAGTTGTTTGTTGGTGTGCTGATATGCAAAGTAAAATGCACTTTTGACATTTAAAGAACACTGTACACAATATTCACTACAAACAAGTTACAAAATAATTATAAATAAAATGTTAAAAAAAAATTGCAATACAATTGAAGTGATGTCGGAGAGGATGATAAACTAACTTTTTTTATTGGGCCTTACATACATAGATGCTTGGCTCAACTTGTTGCAATAATATAATTAATTAATTAAAATCGTTAAGTTTAGCCTCTGTCTCCCTGTCTCCGCCATATTGAAGTTTAGCCTCTGTCTTCCTGTCTCCGCCATTTTTTGTCAGGTGATTATTAAATGCGACTGATTAAATTCGGCGTTTAACACCAGTCTTAAAATCTGTCGCACTTTTGCTGCACGAAAATTAATTGTATTCGACACAGCAGAAGCATGACGTTTGACGCAGGCCTAAGTTAAGGTAAGACTTATTATACTGTATCTTGTTCCCCAAGCCTGACAATAATGAATACAACATATGGATTTCTTTGGGGAACTAAGCCACTGGGCAGACTTTCATGTGCAACCTCTATGAGAGAACCCGGCGAAAAATAT
>JAVCKS010030209.1:0-12421 GCA_032273685.1 Pteraster tesselatus | reverse complement strand
CAAGAAAGGTGCGTCTACGTATGTACCAATAAATGTTTATAGTTCTAAGTGTTGCTTAATCAACAGATAATACTTGTGATTCTCAGTAAGTGTGGTTCTCAACACAACCAGGTTCTCAGTACCTCCATGCCGCAACTAGACCCCGATCCAACCAGCTGGCTATTTCCATAGCAATACCTCACTGTCGCCCTCTATTGACACGCGCACGGCTAGGCTCTAGCTAGCTCTGGGTCTTTGTTAAAGAGGGTTTTCGAAATGAACAACTTCGGCTTCAGGCTTCGCCTTCTTTTTTGCTGGCTTCGTCTACGTCTCCACGCGGCTCCGACTTATTAAACATTGTGCAACAAGGCGCCGAATAGAACATGGTTTTCGGCTTGGGCTTGAAAATCAGTATATAGGTCATGGTCACTTAAGTTGTTCAATATCACGTGCTCATAAACTGACGTCAGGAAGCCAGAATAGTCACCCATCCCGCCGGCTCGATCTGGCTCCGGTTTTTGACCTCAAACGGAGCCGCGGCTTCCATCCAAAGACGATGCCTGCGTTTCGAACGCAGCTTCAAACCCGGCAGACGAATTAAGCTGAGGACAAAGTCAAAGTCACAACCTTCGAAAACCCTTAAAAACGGTCTATACACCAGTTCCTTGCAACAGAGGGCCTTTTTTCCGTTGTGGAAAGAGTACAGTCATGTACGTTTATCAATCAAGAAAATAATTGTTTTGAATCGATTGCTATTATCGCGATACCCCCGTACGTTTATATAGGCGTAAACATTACCATATTATAATACGAGTGAATATATTATGCGTTCGTTAATTCCATAAGCAGACATTCGTCTACAGCAACAAAATACATGTAATGAGAAATGATGGCGGCATTAATAATGCCTTTGTTTCTATGGCGAAAGCGCTCTTGCGTGAGGCAAGTGAATTTTATTACACCATATGGAGAAAAATAGAACACTAACAATGATTGAAATCTATCTTGGGGGGGGAATACAATTTCAATATACATGTATGTATACGCTATATTTCAGCCAATATTTGCGCCAGTATTTGTGGTATTTGCGCAGATATTTCCGATTTGCGGTGTCGCTCGATCGAAAGCCACCCAAACTACGGACCTATAATTGTGGAAACTGTATACAACTGAATCTTCAAGTTATGTCCGCGGACCCTACTGAAAAGTGGAACACCCCGTGGGGCACACGGTACACTAGCCGCACAACATGGCTGTTACACAGTGATGATTGCGCAGCCGATCAAACAAACAGCGATTGAATCGGCAATGATAACATAATACTGCTTGGAGCGTCCAAGTTCGTGAGCAATTGGGCTATTTTGTAATTTATCAAGATAGACCACTCTAACATGAAGATAACTAAATCGACTGAGGGAGTCCTATTTTGCCTGAAGATCACCGGCCCATTTGAACGTGCCCACGACACGTTTTTATTACATGTTGCTTTCAGGCTGAAACGTGATCGTGTACTAACAGATGCGATTAAAACTAAGTCTTGCGCACTAGCATAAACTTCAAGCCGGTCAAGGAAGCATTTAAAACAAGATCATATTGGATCCGTCTATATGGTCTGCTATACGTTTGAATTTTAAGGACGAATTATCCGACTATTGCTTCAGTGGTATAACACAATTTGTAGAAGGTGTTTCAGGCGCGTGTGTGCAAGCGGAAGCCAGCGGCAAGTCGCTTAGGATCAATAATACTGTATAAACGGTCTTGTAGTTAGGCTAGCTACTATCTCTAAGAACAAATAAAATGAGCTGTTCCGTATTTCATATCCAACCGCACGAGTCTGAAGTCGCAGATTACATTTTGGAGATAATAAGTCGTTGACATGTGACGTTTCTGTGCATGAATGTAGGCGCAGTTATCATCTATAATGCTGTTGTCTGCATATACATGTAGATATATATAGAGATATTTTAGAAGTGAGCCGTTTCTCGTGATTGGAGACATATACATATACTTATACATGTATTACTATTATGCGTACATGTAGATATCTGTGAGCAAGATGGCGCGTTTGTCCCCTGTGGGCTTGATGCCTCGTTTCGGAGTGAGCCTTCCAGCCTTTATTATATCTCTATGAGATGAAATAGTTACAGTCACTGATCACTATAGGAATGGATAGCGCCTATTGAAGTCCAAGCAAGCTGAAGTCGCCGATCCGCTATCTCCTGACACGTATGTTTTGGGACTAGTAAAATGGGCTTATCAGTGGCTTCAAACAAATTACCCAAAGCGCTATACAGATCAGTGATTAAAGTTTCAATTTAAAGCGGTTTCTCTTGTAGAAAACAAAAATCACGTCAACACAGAATATCCATATTCGCCTATCGAGCAAATAGAGAATAGATGGGTCGCTGTCGTAAAAATCTTCCTGCACTTTGATGATTTAGGGACATGAATAATCTATGACTCTAGCGTGGGGTGTCATAGCCGACCGTTGTAATGTATCGGATCTATGCTTCAGATGGCTGAGTCGTCAGCCTGAACATGGGTCCGAATCCTGGTCGTGGTGCCTGTGTCTCTAAGCAAGGCACTCTATCACGATTGCTTCTCTCCACCCAATAGTATAAATGGGTACCTGAAAGGGTAGAGAATGGTTGGTGGTATGTGTTTGACTGTATACTCCCCAGGGAGCTGAGAAAGTCAGTATAGGAATGATGTTCGCCCAGTGATCAGGGGTGATAATTGTATCTGCGCATCGAGTACCTTAAATTAGGTTAATACGTGCGCGTTATACAAATTCGCAATAGTATTATTATCATAATCGAATCCGCACATTATGATCGACTGAGGGCGCCCTACCCACCCATGATGAATGTGGCCCCTTTAATTATAGCAAGTACGCGGCATGAATCATCGCTAGTAGTACTACCGACGTATGCACACACAAGCAGCCATGTCCTTGAATAATACATTTCCTCTGATACTTCTCAGCAAATTATGTATTAGAAGCCAATCGTCCTATTCCCCGTGGCCGTAATTTCGTCCAATATTGAGAATGTTATTCACCGTAATGACGTCGTTCTCGTTGGATGTGATGCGTAGATATAGATGCATGCGGTGTTAACTTGATTTGATTTTTAAAGGATGGGATGTTTAAAGCGAATGAAAAACGACACGATTCTTTAATTTATCACAATTACAGCTTATGCCGATACATGTTGGGATGGGTTAAAGAGTGCCCTGCTGAAAAATTATTTTCTGAAAACGGTCCAATATTGTAGGACATTATACCTATTTAATTCGAAAACAAATTTGGTGAACGCAAAATAAGAAGCCGAGCCGTCGTATCTTCCAAAAAATCGTGACGTCATTGGACGTGTCCTGTGTCCAACGGCTATTTACTGTAATACTTCATTATAAACACATGAGTTATAAGTGCCAGATATTATGTATATACACAAGGCAAGCGTTTTGACCAATGGAGTGAGAAATTAGTACACACAAAACTTATTGACATAATATCACGAACAAATCAACAATTAAACTAAAAATGGAATAGCTAAACCTAAACTACCGAATAGCGTCCACTTCTGTCATCACGGCACTTCCTCTTTAAAGCGATATTAAACTCATTACTGGTATTATATAATACAAGTGTGGTAAATATTTCCCTGAGGCCAACGCAAAAGCAGACAGAATTCATAGTATGTGGTTGGGACCTTTCCTGATATATCTCACACATTGGGCTGAAATAATCAAGACCAGAGTTCAACATCCATCGAATGCAGAGCAAATCTAAGTGTATTGTATAGGCGAGACTTTCGTTGCCAACTAGTCTTAGAAAAAAAGGGCAGTGCCACAGTGTCTTGACTTTAAACTGGGTAATAAACAAGGGCGAATATGTGTTTAAATGTGGGATAAGAAAAACATTAGGAGGAAATTCGCTGTCGAAGTGGCTCTTAATCCTAGTATCCGCCTACCTAACTACGGGATATTCCGTAGATCGGATAATGGCTTTATACAATGGCAGTGCTTAAAGGGATATGTTATAGGTCGTGCCAGGGTTATGGGAATTTTTGATTCATGAATTTTTGAATTTACAGGTTTGTTATACTCATTTGATTATACATGTATTTGAAATATATAATTTGTTTAAAAAAATGCTCCTTATAAACCGACCTAAACAAAAGATACATTTTGATGAATGGTAACGGCCCCTCCACTAGTTGTCATTAGCTGACTTATGAGCGTTATTCCGAAGAGCAAGCACATAGACAATCACTCATTGAGACGGCGGAATATGAGTTACGTATACCGAGAGACGCAGTTCAAATCCAATAGCATGTTATAGGATACTTCTACCACTTCACGTAAAACGTCATTGGATACAGTAGCAGTCGGCTGACACTTGACACACCAGTGCAGCATGTGACTGGTTGATGTGGGGAATAACAAGTCTCGAGTGTCGTGAATTATTCACGACTTCAACGCACTATACGTCGGTGTCTATCAACAGGTACTAGTACACCAGTATAGCACACGTATAATTATAGTCAATCACATTGATTCCGATAATTAGGAGGAATTATGTTCCCGATTCGTCTTGTTTCGTTGTTTTGTTACCGTACATCGGCACATATATGTATGTGCATTGTATGGTCCCGCTAGTCTTGTAAATCATACTTTGCGCCGCAAAATAATTAATGAACGATTTACAGTGACTTACTGGCAGCTAGAGCAGCCAATAAAATACTGTAATTAAACAATAACAAGACAATACTTATTTACAAGTATTTTTTTTGTAATTTGGGCCACAGTAGTTGGGCCTATATCACTGTACAATGCAGTATTATACTGGAAATAGTACCCAACACTCGCATATACAGTAAGGGCCAGACAACATACTGCCAAAACTACAGTGACAGTGAATGTATGTACATAGGATAAAAACATATGCCGCGGAAATGTTACAAAATGTTTCATAACATGGTGCCTACTAAACTGACCGTTTACGCGTTATCTCATTAAGACGAAATCTGATCTCACGAGATTTGAGCGGCCGGCCAATCGTCACCCATCAACTCTAGAAGAAGATACTCAAATCGTCTTTGTCAAAGGACATTTCTACAATAGATACCGATCTTCATTAAACTACACTGGGGGGAGAGGGGGGCTCTCTCCGATACGATTCGAGGAGTCAAGATGATTTTTTATCAGACATACTGGCATCTTAGAGCGTATAGACTTGGTGTCGAATTTCGTCAAGCTTGGATGAGAAGACGGACGGGTGTAGGCCTCTCTATCTTCATATGAATTACATTCCGGCATCATATGGTTATTCGGTTCCCCGGTGGGCTGACGATTATGTGGACAGCTGTATTATCTTCGATGCTGTATAAACTCCTTGCGTGGTCTTGTTGTAAATGTTTCCCGCATCTCAAACACAGACACCCTGCTTATTTTGTCTTATTAAAGATGCAAAGTCCGATTTCTGTCAGATTACACATTTAAAAATGTGAATGGGTCATTGTGCACACTGAGAACCCAACGTTCAAATCTGCACCGTTAAGGGTGCAGATACAATAGCAGCACCCCCTTGAGTGTAGGTGCACCCCTATATATGCAAATTTGCACCTTCGAATGTGCATCTGCAATTCACACATGCTCAAAATGGTAATCCTCAGTGTACATATATTCCTGGTATTTTGGAAAACGTTTTCTTACAACTTGAGGAGTGTAGTTTGTGACTTACCACACCATAGATTATGATCTTCTCTGGCGTTTTTGGCCCGGCTGTATAAAACAAAAACAACCAAGATGTATAGTTGCACCATTGGCGCGGTCAGTAATTCGATGGCGATTAATTCAAGAGATACCCGCACACTGCCATTAAAATGTATTTTCGCCGTTCAATCCTCTTTATTATACGTGCTGATTGAAGGCTGTACACGTATCTGGTTACTCGGCAACCTTGTAACAGCCTGGTCCGATAAGGTGCGCAGCTGATCCTTTCATCGTCACGGTAAGGGGTTCGCGATGTGTCATCTATAAACCATAATTCGATTGTTTTGTTGAGCCCGGTGTATAATGTTATTGCAAGGGGGCGATCAAAACGTGTAGAAAGAGACACATATAAACTCGTTGAAACATTTCTTTTATACACCTAACATAACCGAGGTACTAGCAGCAGCTGCTGCTGCTGCAGTTGCTACTGCTGCAGCTGCTGCTGCTGCTGCTGCAGCTGCTGCTGCTGCTGCAGTTGCTGCTGCTGCAGTTGCTGCTGCTGCAGTTGCTGCTGCTGCAGCTGCTGCTGCTGCTGCAGTTGCTGCTGCTTAAATGTTTATTGGGGTTATTGCTGCAGAATTGCTAATATCGCTACAATACTGTTATCGTTGGTGCTGTTATAGTTGCAAGTGTTGTTATCTGAACGATGTTGTCGACGCTATACTGCAGCATTGGTTCTGTCGAAATCGACAGCGCTACTGATTACCGCACCACGACACAATGTCGACTCGTCCGTCATGACCTCGTCGTCAACTCGCGCGTAAACCAGTTAGGCCTATTGATCTCATCGTCAACCAACTGTTAAACCGTTAGACCCATTGCAAATCCCGTAGTAAATACAACACCGGCAACGACAATACTACGCTTCCCACATACCTGCCACAGCCGACGGGCATGGACCCAGACACAGACAGTAGAAGACGGCGTGTTTAAATCGAATCTGACAGCAATTGACACACCTAATAATAATGTGTTCATTCTATTCCGACTCGTTTTTTTTGTATGCTCATTTCGCCTTGGGGATCATTTTGTCAGAAATTATGCGGGCTAGAGAGGAGTATTTCAAAAAAGCTTGGAGCAAAACTGCTGATCGATTCTGATATCTACATTATGAACTATTATTAATGCTGATCTATACCGCTAATATGACATTGGTCTTAAAGGGTCCATGAAATACGGGGGGTGGGGCGAGGGGGGATTGGGGGGTGGGGGAGGTGAGGTTGCAGGTAAACCTATTGAGATTTATGAACATGGTGCATTTGTAAGGAATTTCGATTACCCAAAACCTTTACCGATGAATACGGGTCAATATTTTCTCATCTTGAAAATTCCTTTTAGTTCAACTATACACGCTTGTCACTTAGCCGCGGCACAGAGGATCAACTGCACCTATAGGGATTCATGAAATAGCAGCTTCTATCTCACGCTACACTGACCGTGGAAATCGTACCGACAGACAGTGCGACCCCGCTACAGACAATACGGTATTACGGCCCTGTATACAGTGAGTAACGACCTAGGCCTCCGCAGAAGCATTTATCATCGTCTTCGCATGTAGCCATTAAGAAATCGCTTAATTTCCTTAGCCTGCACTTTTGGGGGTTTAAAGGGAACCGGTGAGGTCCACGCCCTCGTCACTGGCCGAGGGGCGGTCATCGCGGCTGTGTAGATTTTGCAGCAGACAGCTTGTTTAGTTGTCCACACTGCACCGGGCAACCAACGACTGAGGCCAGTATAAGAAGGAATAATTGTGGGATCCTGTAGGACAGGGGCACTTCCATTTCACTTGATTTTAATCCATTCACGCACAACGTACAAACTGAGGGATCTTTGTGGGTGCTGATGGGCTAGCTACCGGCAAAAATTGTTTAGCCTCCATCTCGTGCGGCAGTCATTTCAGGAAAACACTCTACACATAATATGAACAAAAGATGGTCCCCACAAGCTGGCGGGTGTTCGCTATATGGTCTATTGCAATCAACGGCCGTATCTTGGTCAGATAGGTGCATAACAAGTGAGACCTACATGACATTCGAACCAAGAAATAGCAAGATTGTCCTTCACACGATCCTCTGACCTGGGCGGAATGCAAGATCACACCGAGCACTGGCGCGTTGCACGCCAAGACGAAACAACGATTAACCTATCGCATAAACTTGAATCCGCTTTAAAGGTAGGGTATCGTGAAGATATCCTGCGAATTTCAAAGATTGATGACCTTTGTACCCATACATTCCGCTACGTGCTAGTAGAATGCATACAATGATCCTGGGCTCGGGAATGTCACAAAAAGAGTCACGAGGGGGCTCGCGTATCTGGCCCATGTCGCGATATGGGGCTGGGGGAGGGGGGGGGGGTGGCACTTGAAATACATACCTGGTTACACAACGTACATTTATTCCGGTTCTATGAATTATAATTATGAGCTGCCATGGCCGGTATTATTCATGTTTTCCCTAAACTTTAGTTTTTTTGTAAAATCCGAAACCACATCAAATCCGCCAGAGGCACTGAAGGGAATTTGCCCCTGATAAAAGCGAGCCATACATTCGACTGTTACATCAATGGGTCCAATCAATCCCAGAGTTTCTTTAACTCAGAACGGTGACCTAGCCAGCATGGATCTTGCCACCCCACGCTTGATATGGTTCAAATCGCGGGAAGAATTCAAAATAAACATTCTCTCTCTCCAGAGGGAGAGAGAGGGAGAGAGAGGGAGAGAGAGGGAGGGAGAGAGAAAGGGAGGGGGTGTGAGAGAGAAAGGAAGAGAAAGTTTTTTCATCCATGGTTGTACAGGAGATGTGTACTAAGGTTGGCCTTGTATTTTAATCGTATTACTGGTTTACAATGAAGATAAAAATACAACGCGGATACATAAATTCTGCCCCCACAAGAGGGCGCTGCTCTCAGAATGGTGCTTTATATGACGCGGCAGGGCACTATCGTGAACACTTTCTGCCAATCTGTGATTGACAAAGACAGACTGCTTACCCTGAAAATATTATCACCCTAATTCTCATCTTCTGTTACCTTGGTAGTGGTAATTGTTCCCTGGAAAAATGACAAATTGCGGTTTTTCCAACTTAGAATGCGAGGCTCGAATCCCTGCATCATGACAGAACGAGGGCACTTCTATCTGACGATAAAAGCTAGCTGCTAGGTAACGACTTTCTCACCAACAACTGCCGACCGATTATTGTAATGATATCTAGCGATTTAAAGATTAAGATTCTTGACGTTTTGTACCCAGATATTTCGTTCGCACATCCGCTATGTGTTAGAATGTACTCGAGGCTCGAGAAAACGTTCACCTGAAATCACAAACATCGACACGGGAAAAGACTGAGATTGAGAATTTCCGTGGTTTATAAAATTTAAGATTGATAGTCACGAGAGGGCTCGCGTCATATACCTTTAATGCATGTGTGTGACAGCGATAATAACGTTGAGAAATGTGATAAATGGACGTGGACGTACAGTATGACACTAGTGCGGCGTACCTCTGTGTATAATCACTGCGGCGACAAGGCATTGGTGTTAAAGACATTACATATGATCTCCGTTGAAATTAAACACAGGCTTTTATCCTATCATTCATCATGTTATTAATGATTTCCAAAACAAAATGTTTAAAGCGTACGTAGTCCGTATTTTGCGACTGTGTCATCGCCGAAGTGCTAAAACCCGATTGAACGGAAATACTCGGTCGGCATTAAAGGTAGTAGGGTGCGTAGTAGTGTACCTAGATCTGTACGTAGATTCGCTCCCACATTTAATTCTCTACGAGTTAGAATATACAACGTTGGCAAAGTTCCAGAAAGAGTTAACCTAGATACCACAAAAATAGAGTCACGAGAGGGCTAGTGTCAATAACGTGACACTTAGAAGCAGCTTGTTTATTTTGGTGAATCGCCAAGCGGTTCACCCCTTTAACCAATGGGGTAGCGGATTGATATACAAGTAAGTATACGTGTTGCAAATAACAGCGCAAGGACAGCAGTCGATATACTTGTACGGTTTCCAATTTCACGATACTTCGCGTGAACACGCACGAAGATAGATTAAATTCTGCCCGAAATAACACAAGGAAGGTTCCCGTTATCACGCACTCGATCGTGCCACCACGGCAAACCAAATTATAAAGATAGTGAGTTGTGGTATTTCCTTTAAAAACCAAACTATAGTCCCACGCATTCCGGAAACCAATTGTGGCGCTGCATACCCCATAAAAGCCACTCGGTAGATGTCATTTGTTGTACGTTGCGCATGACTCGGACCAAACAAAAAAATTACTACAAATCGTAAATAGATAATTTTTCTTACTGCTCGTCTAAACCGCATAAGCTAATTTCGAAATTAGCAAAATTCGAACATACGAAAATAACGGATAAAACAGAAGCCTTTGTTAGCTGATTTTTCGCCGAAAAGGTGGACCGCCGAATTTGATATTGCCACGGGTCAATAATTATGATGTACATAATTATGTATACCGTTTTATTACGCTGAAAACTAGATGGTTGGAATGAGCGCAGTATTTCAATAACCTATCGTTTAAATAATATTAGTTTAATATCAAGGTAAAATCGGTTTGATCAGGGAGACTATAGACCCCTTTAAGCCCCTTCAACAATAAAGCCATTCGTCACACCGGTTGACTATTCCCATCAATTCAATACCTAAACACACGCGAATCACTGGTACACGTACTACTATTCCCATGCCCAGTGCGTATAATATCCCATAACACGACCCATGGTTCCCTTTCTCACGTTTCACACGTTAGACCTGTGATATTTACTATACAGCTGCCCCAGACAGCAACTAAACTTGACTAAAATAAACAAACCCTGGATTTCAAGTCCAGTTTTTTAATCCACGACGGAGTTCAGTCCCTTACTCGGGTGATATCGTGGAGGTATAAAATAGATTTTATACCTCCATGGTCATACTGTACGTTTACTGTACATGTATACGTTCAGGAATAATTAAAACTTGCTCCGCCAGTGAACGGTAATAATATTTCTCCGACCTTGTGTGGTGTATATGTAAAACACGATACTGCAATTTTAGGTATAATTTAGGTATAATTTTAGGCAATAAACTTGCCAGTTTATTGCGGCGATTTGTGTCAATACACACATACACACAATTTTCATTTCAATCTTTAGTTGAAGATTTCTAATTCTATAATATTCTTGACAATATTACACAGGAAGTCTAACCACACTGCGGAAGATAGCTTTGACTTCCTGCTTGTACGGTGAAATCATAGAGTGAGGGATCTGAATCTGACTGGGCATAACACTTCTGTGGACTCGAGCTTTGGAGAGTCGCCGACTTTAAAAATGGCACAATCTAAACGAAGCGCCCTCAATCGGTTACACACGCGCAAATTATAAACACGGACGAAAGCAAAACCAGGTTTTGGTAAATCACAAAACTGCTGAAATTGTGCCCTTGTGTTGTACTGTTCCTTTTAACCACGTGTAGCCTTGTGATTCAGGTTTAAATCTCAACTAGGTCAATTCGTTGACGTTTCTACACACACGCATTTCGAAGTGTATTATCAGCTACCAAACGACAATAGGGCGGGCACCCTACCTTCCTTACTGCTCTGTTCCTGTGATATTCCATCCCCTCCTCTCCCCATCTCCTCCCATCGACCCAATACCTTGCTTGACCCTAGGTCAATTTCTAATTCATATAAATTGTGTAGTTTTGAAAACGCCCTACTATTAGCAACATTTAGTAAATACAGGTTTAAATCCATTAAAACTCTTCGTAAACTTGGCCCACGGACAACAGTATGCATTACTCATGCCAGCCAGAAGGTAAACAGCCATCAAAAACATCCGCTGTGTAAGGTCTTAAAACAAAAGTTAAATTCTGCGTTCAAGTTATCAATCAATCGGCTGCCCACGCAAACAAACTTCGGTACTTACGAAAAGATGAACGTGGGCGTCCGAACGGGTCTCCTCTCTCTGCGAACACATTTGGGCGTTGCCAACATTTCATGCCCTCAACCCCGTTGAAGAACGCTAGTTCCTTATTACCAATCATGTCCTGATTAATTTGTTTTTTGACAAAATGAGTTGTGGTCGCCGAAACCTTGTAGCAGCCAAGGTATGGGACTTGTTGTCAGCAACAGAGCCGCTGTAGGGGGGCATGTGTGGTTACATACATACGGTGGCTATTTACATTCGTCAACCATGATCCAGAAACTAAAATGCGTTAAGTATAAGAATATACCGAAGACTAACTTCGAGACAATTCGTACAAACTAAGTCGTGGATGCACAAAGAGCTACGAAATCCCATGTTTGAAGTGGTTTTTGTTTTTATTCATTTACCAGCTAGATGCAGATCCTGAGTCAAAATAGCAAAAGAATGTAAATAAATGGAGCGAGCCAACAGCTGTTTGCACAATAATAATATACTATTTTGAATATACACAGATATTACAATAAAATGGATGTCGTTTACTACATAACTATTTTACTATTACATTAACAGCATAGAGATCCCACTGTGTAATACATAGTTGACTTGGGTACATGTGTGGTACTGGGGTAGGGGTGTGGTACTGGGGTAGGGGTGTGGTACTGGGGTACGGGTGTGGTCCTGGGGTACGGGTGTGGTCCAGGGGTACGGGTGTGGTCCAGCGG
>JAVCKS010030198.1:0-12427 GCA_032273685.1 Pteraster tesselatus | reverse complement strand
TAATGGCTGAGTACTGAGGTAGTAGAGACCAGAGTGAGTGATACAGCTTCAATCATGGGTGTAATGGCTGAGTACTGGGGTAGTAGAGACCAGAGTGAGTGTTACAGCTTCAATCATGGGTATAATGGCTGAGTACTGAGGTAGTAGAGACCAGAGTGAGTGATACAGCTTCAATCATGGGTGTAATGGCTGAGTGCTATACAGCAGGTGTCCTTTTTCTTTTAAGATTTCAAAACAGATATTTGCTTCTTTTGTGTTTGGCACTCCCCTCTGCCCCCCGTCTTGCCAAAAATCAACAAATTGCATCATTGTGTCAAATCCCTTTTTCCATCACAGGCTCAGAACCGGGCATTTTGTCACATTGGTATATATATACGTGTATTGTGGTGCAGTGATGTGATTTATTATTGTTGTTTTGAAAAGCAGAGACTCGAACACTGACAAATGCAAGCAATTAATCTCCCGATTTAGAAGGACACCAACCTATAGATAACACATCTTCAGTTAACAAGTACATGTATTGGTATTGTGCAATGCAAAATTATCCTACCATTTATAATGTAATTTATAGAAAACCTTTACGATCCTTTAAAAAAATCAAGTAATTAACTTAATAGACGACTAGTACTTAGCAAAAATTTCTTTCTCCCATGTCGATCAGTGGTCAAATTGTACATAGTATAGTCGCGGCGCTAGTACATTTTTTACCTTTAATAAAATTGTTTAATGCAAATACATTATCAATGAACAATTGTTGAATTAATAAATGACTATACACTACTAACTCAGTGTTTAGAATGTGTGATTGCTGGTGGTTAAAGCGACTAAAAAAAACATGCATCGTTGGGTTAAATAGGTCCAAACGCGGTGAAAGATTCCCCGGAATGTATTTTAAAATGTGAATTCGCAATACCTGCGACGTAGAGGGTGCTGTTGCACAAGGTAGAAATTCGTTTTTGTCTATTCATGCGCTGTTTGTTGCGTCATAATATAGTCCGCGTTCGAAACCTTATTTTATCGACCTCTAGTTTGAAATTCTGCAACGAGTGACAAGAAAACTCTGAAATAAACTGATATTTAAAGACCTGCATTGGCTAAAACATGCACTGGCATTCAACGGTCTAAATTACATCTACTGAAACGAATTTTCTTTAATATTGTCAATTTAACGCCGATTGCCACACGAGACAAGTTTCACGAAATTCGAACGAATCAGAATGCTAAACAATTCCAATTAAATAGGCCTGAGCGCCCGAAATCCAGTTTAGTGACTATTTGAAATGGGCAGTGCAATAGTGCAGTCGTGGTGCATTGCACCCTCATCATGCTGGCGCTTAAGAGTTACGCGTGGACTTCAATTGCATTCTTCAGTAGCGGATCTATCTTTTGTGGAAGAAGGGGGTTGTATATTTTCATCCATCATTGTGGAATGCGGGCGCTATGTAGGGGGTCACCCGGGGGCACACCCCGAAAATGTTCGAAATCTGCTCGATCTCTCCTGCATTCTGAGGCCAGTTCTGAGCCCCGGATCTGAGTATGTTATTCTGTTTATTTATAGTCAGCGATCAAGCTGCGGCTCTCCCTTAAAAAAAATAAGACATTGTATGCCTTATTGAGTTTGAGGATAACACACAGAAGTGTAACGGCTCCCCTTTAAAATTCCTGGGTACGTCGCTGCAAATCATAAAGGGACTCGCAGAGCGGTGATGAGCGCCCTCGATTTTTCTGCCTGTACAACGTCTGACCTATCATCGAGCTTCACAGTACATGCACAGGCAATACTAAACGAGCATCATGATCATTGCATCTTTATCATGAGCGTGTGCATGATTTTTAGTTGAGGGGGGCTGAGGCATAATGTTGAGTGCGAGTATAGAGCGTTAAGCGATCGTAGCGAGCGGAGCGTTAACAGCGTGGGGTCCAGGGGCAATGCCCCGTGGCGGGGGTCAAGGAGGCAGAGCCCCCCTGGAAGCTCATGCGTTTTCAGCGTTTTAAAGCCCCGAAAACAGCCCCTTCTCGCACAATTTTTTTTCTATTTTCAGACAAGTTTTGCCACAAAATTACACGATTTTCTCATGTTTCCTGAAAAAAGATAGGCCTCTAAAACTTGCACATGGGGCTGTGGAAACGCCTATTTATGTTTTGCGGGTCTTTCTGGCCCATTATTTTTCTCATACAGAAATTAGTGAACCAAAAAGTACAAATCTTTTAGGTAATATGTGTACGGGATTTACAGAGCTCTTCTAGAAACAAATACTTTCGGTATGGTGATCGGACGGTGTAAGTTTTTGAAGCCAAAGAGCAGAAAAATGCCTTACGACCAGTCCCCAGGGGCGTACTAAATCCACAAGGTAATGCTGTTGTTCAGAGGGGACGACACGATATAGGTCGTCTCTAGCTCCTGGACAATAGCACTACGTCGTGGATTACGCCTGTGATTTTGGTCCCACTTTTTGGAGAATTACCAGTATGCATAGTCCACGTTCAACAATATTTATTCATGTTGAACGTAGACTAGTTATGTAAAAAAAGAGCCAAATTGCATCCTCCCAGTTGGTTTTACAGAGGCAAATCTATTGACTGCTGTGTCCAAGTCAACAGGAACATCCCGGTAAATTGTGAGCAGTGGCGAATTCATTGAGGCGCTCTTCTTTCTTTCTTTCGGGAGACGGACGTGTTTTCAGATCGCGAGCTCCTGAAATTGTATTTTATTTGACGTACTACCTAATAGTTAATGACCCGAGGGTCAAATTACAACACCAGTACAATATTAAAGAGTATTAGCTATTTAAAAAATACCAAATTAACAGCAAATTAGAAATTAATCAAATAAATATACGCTGAATAAAAAGGGGAGTTATTTAGAATTTAACAAACCACTGATTGCTCTGTTAACTCAGAATGGGTCGCCCTGGGTTCAAACCTCGGTCGTGACACTTGTGTCCTTGAGCAAGGCACTTAACCTGAATTGCTCCGTCCTTCGGATGGGACGTAAAGCCGTAGGTCCCGTGTGACATGCACGTTAAAGAACCCAGAATGCTTATCGTGAAAGAGAAGGGGCATGCCCCAGTATTTCTGGCAGTCTGCGCCCCAATGGTGCCATTGGATGTAAATCATTATTCTCAATTCTCAGGCCACCGTGGGAGGCTACGGCCCTTGTGTCCCTAGGCAAGACACTTTACCCACAATTGCTTCTCAGGAGAGCCACTCGATTGTGATTAGGTTCGCATTTGGTAATCCTACAGGAGTACTGTGAAATTTATAAATGAAATGAAAAAAAGACTATTTTTAACTGAAACGACTGGTTCTGTTGGGGATGGTTGAAATATCAGCCGCTTCCCTATCCCGCAGGGGTGATATGTCCCTCTCATTACATTGTATTTGGCATAGGATACATGTAGAATGAAGGAGTTTAAAATGTGCATTGACATCCCCACAATACTAGGCTACGGGCGTTGTAATGAGTGTTGGTACACTGTGGCGATTTCCTGCAGACTTTTCTGCTGGAACAGGCATCCGGTGAATTTGGTTCTCATCCTCCTTGGGGAAACAAATCCTCGTAGCAGCGACTTATGTCTAGTCTACGTGTGACGCTTAATATCTCGTGGCACGGTAATCTCGCGAGAACTGAAAAAGAACTGGTGCCCATGCTATATATAGTACAGGAGCGCGAGAACATTCTGCTGAATTGAATACGCGGTACACCAGCGACAAGTGTCGGTCTCTTTTTCTCCTCGTGGAAATCGCTATGAAGGCGAAGGGACAGGTTGGTGATTTCGTTCGCAATTTTACCTTTTAAGGAAGTAATTCTATCGAAATTCTAACTTTGGAAGGTCATTAAACTAGTGTACATGGTGTTTTCATTAATTTGATTTTGATATTCTATTTTGTGTGGGAGTAATTTTGGCCTAAACTGCCCGGTAGTGAGTGGCACTTTTGACTGGGGACGGGGTAGTGGTAGGCCTACTACACTACAGCAAGTCCTGAAATACTCGTCCACCACGTCCCCTTTAAAAAAATTCCCTAGTTCTCGTTGCACATCACAATGATTAGTCATAAAATCCCGGGAAAGAATTCGGGTGCTAACCGTTGTTTTCCCTTTGTTTATTTGCATTTCTAAATTTACTTTTAATTAGACTGAGAAAAATCTAAAATAAGAAATCGAGCAAATAGTTTATTGTACGCCTAGAGGCTAGACCTACTCTATCTAAGCTGATTAAACAATACAATTTTTTTTCAGCTCAATTGTCGAATACCCCGCAACTTCTTATTTGGTGACTAGTGTGGTACCCTTGTAATTAATATCACTGTGAGTGTGAAGTAAATTCTGGGTACCACCACCAGGATTGTTTTAGAAAAGGGACGTGGTTGCGGGGTATTCTGCAATTAGTCCTTTTTTTCTAAATTTACCTTTTGCGGCACAGCTATTTTTGTATCCTAAATAAAGGCTACACTTGCAGCTAATAGTCTAGTCGCGTAACAGTATGTGCAAGTGTAGCCTTTTTAGCCTCGTAAAAGTGTAATTTTAGACATTAAATTACTGCTAGTTTTAGCCAAATTTAAAACTTCATCCTCAACTGATTCCTAATTAAATAGAAAATTAACGAAAGCAAACCGGCAGTTAGCACCTCCAATTCTTGCCAAAGTTTTGTTTTAACTGCTACTGTGGTCTGCAGTCCCATTAGCACACCATAGTTTTTTTGTTTTCACAACTATGAAAATTGCCAAATATTTTTTTCATTTTTTCTCTGTACAGCTTAAGGAGTATCACGTTATCGGCAGGGCGTTGCCCTCCGATAAGCAGCATGTCCCTCCTCTGTACAAGATGAGGGTCTTTGCCTCGGAGGTGGTGTCCGCCAAGTCACGTTTTTGGTACTTCATCAAGAAACTGAAGAAAATCAAGAAAACCAAAGGAGAGATTGTTTCCTGCAGAAAGGTAGGACATGGGAAGAGTTGCGCACAGAGGTTCACAAAATGTGGATTTCTAATTACCTATTCTTAATGTTATGTTTTTACCAGCAGTGCAAAAGTCTCATGTCGGTATTAACATTTTGCAAGTATTTTCACGGCTAAAACATACCGCTAAAAGCGTAAAGGACCCAACAGAGCCCTTAAATTTATTACATTTTATGAATTTAATACATTAACTATTTTTCAAGAAACAGCTATTTTCACAAATAAACACAAGAAACTAGAAAGAGGTCTGAAATTAAATTCGTGGCCGGATTTGCATGTGTTAAGAAGAGACAAGAACGGTGCGCGACAAGACTAGCGCTAGAAAATATTTTGTGGGCAGGGTGTAGAGACATCAATGTGACAAATATTAAATGCACAATTTTTGTAGGAGAACAAATTTTAACACAAAATTGTAAAGCATGCTGCTTTATTCATTTCAGCATTTATAATAATAAGTGTATATATCTTAATTCTCTTTTTTAAGTTGTTTGGCATTTCACTTTTGGAAATTCCTGAACTCGAGTAGTATTTCATTTTTTTTGGCCGCTGCATACACCAGGGAACAAAACTAATTCTTGAATTTACAGTTCCAAAGTAAAATAACAAACTCTGTGACTTAAACAGTCTGACTGAATCGGTGGTTAGTGTAGCAGGTTTCTGTAATACTGTCCAGTATATTTTCCCACCTTGTTTATAAATGTGTGTTTTATAGATAGTCATTTTATTTTGAAACCTTTTTCCCACCTAGATCTACGAGACCAAGCCGACAAAGATAAAGAACTTTGGCATCTGGCTTCGCTACGATTCCCGCAGTGGAACCCACAACATGTACAGAGAGTACCGGGATCTGACCACTGCTGGGGCAGTCACTCAGTGCTGTAAGTGTCAAAGCCAGGTTGGGGGGGGGGGGGAATTTGTGGTCAAAGTAACCGATTCTAAACAGGTGAATTGATTTTACTTGAACGATAACATTTGCAGGCTTGGAATTTGGGCCATTTTGACTTATTCATTGCAAAGGGCATCAATGCCATTACAATTGGTTTCAATCAAAGGGGTACCACCAGATGCACCAACTGGGCAACGGAGGCTATAGGCACTGCCTTGTAGTTCTGACTAAACTGTGTATATTTATTTGTGTATAAAAAGTGGGCAGTTTTTGATGTTCTTGCAGTGCTTTTTACAAAAGCAATTATTTGTAGCCATGATTATCATCAAGCCATCTTGCTTAACCCTTTGCATGCTATTGGCAAATTCAGTAAGAACACTGTGAAATACTGTGAAACTGTTGACCTCTGAGCTACGATTGACTAGATATAGCTACATGTAAACTTTGACAATATTATTTTACAATAAAACAGTGTTTTCCTACAATTCGTCCTAAAATGTCTGATAAAAAAACGGGATTTAGTATCGTAGCATGCAAAAGGTTAAGGATTATTTGGCAGTAGCAGTACATCGGTCTTAATGTGGACTGAGTTTTTTTTTTTTTCTGTACCTGATAAACCCAGACCGTGACATGGGTGCCCGTCACCGTGCCAGGGCTTCCAGCATTCAGATCATGAGAGTGGAGACAATATCGGCCAAAAAGACGAGGAGGCCCAACATTAAGCAGTTCCACGTAAGTCTTATCGCTGAGATGGCTGTTCAACGGCTGAATTTAGTGATTGGTACTCAAACGGGTTGTGGTTTCTTCGTTAATAATATTGATTTAAAATTCTTTAACTCTTTTTGTCTCATCTGAACAAGTTTTGCAAACTATGCAATCACTATTTCTGTGGTTATGTACAAGTTTATAAAAACCGATCTTCAGAGAAACATTGTGATCCAAAGGCTGGTCTCCCTTGACAACAGCAAAGCTTGTAAGCTTCACATTACGAAAATGTCCTATTGAAACCATGGACCACAGGTGCACTGTGGTACTCATTATGCCATATTCAAGGTCATGTATAGAGGTCAAAGGGCATTTGAAGTCTACTTGTAAATACAGTCGACTCCCATTATAACAAACTAAATCTTCGGTCCTGGCAAAATTGTGCACATTTCTATGGGGGAAAAGTTTGCTTAAGACGACCATTCAAATTCACTTTCGGAAGCTCACTTGCGGAAACTCATTTGATGCTGGTATGACTTTTGCAGGTTTAAATGTAGAAAATAAATTCTAGGATGAGCTATTCTACTTGGGGCTACCTTCCACCATTCATAGTTGCACATCACACATTGGCGCAAAGTTCTATCCAATCTTTGCCTGCCAATTCTAATTTGTGCATAAAACAAACTGGGCAGCTTGTCGCCTGTCTGAACCATCAGCTGTGTTCATGGGAGTGAAACAAGTTGCTACATTATATAATTCTGAAATAGCTGCGCATGTACGCCTATCCTATACACGATGTCACCTAGTAAGGCACGACCAAACCAAAACATGATGCGCGCACACTGGCAGGCAAAAACAATCGATTATCACTACAGACGCCATTTTCTCAATATAATCTACACAGCGAACTGACTGGTGTTCTGAAGGAAACTTTTGTTTTACTTCGCAACTCTCTGAACTCTCAAACAAACCAAAAAATTATGATTTATTCTGATCGATAATCTGGTCGACTCAATCGCCATTCTTTAACACGTGTACAAGTAGACTTCCGGGTTCATCTTTTGCCTGCTGGGTCGCGTGTCACATGATCAAAACGGCTATTAAGTAAACATGGGTGACATCGTCTATATAATCGGTTTATAACTTCTGATTGGGGAATACCACCTCGGAAACTTTGTCCGTATGCAAATCACTATTAAATCGGCCTGAAAATAGAATACCCGCAGACTAGCAGAGTTTGAAGTATTGATCAAATTAGTACACGACTGCAAAACAAACATAGTTTTAACCCTTTCATTATCATTTGCAACTAAAGTCGACAAAAAGAATAGGCATGGATACCAAGGCATTGTTGCTTACATTGTACACAAATAGCTGGTTCTCGCTAGCCTTGTTGTTAAAATAATTTGGTAGTGAAAGATTTAATTGATTACGTGGCAGCAATTGTTTTAATGACACTTGTATGTTTTTCGTTTCGACAGAACTCCAAGATCAAGTTCCCTTTGGTTCATCGTACCCAGCGTACCTACAGACCTGTCTTCACTACCAGGAGGCCCAACACTTGTTTCAAGTAAACAAACCAACTGCGCACCTCTCCATAAAAACACAATCTCCTTGCTAAGATGTGAGGCAACCCCCTCTTTGTTTGATTGAAATGATGGCGTGGGATTTGTCAAGTAAGCATGGGTAGTTACTTGGGTTGATTATGTTCATATTGCCCTGTTATCGGTGAATAAAATACAATGCTACAACGGCTGTGTAAAACAAAATATCGTTTGACTATTTGTCTATTAGTGTCCAAAGTCTCCAGGGTTCAAACCCCCACCCTTTACTGGAAGTAGAAAAATGATACCCTTTAGCAAGAATTTGAGAAAGAATACATGTTTCAAAACTGCCTTTTCAAAGAGCTGCTTTGTAAAGGTGTTTATCTTGGTTTGCTAAAAATTTGTGAATGATGTTACCGGTAGGTGTTGCACATGTTACTTTGTACCTGTACTGAAAAATGTGAACATTTATACCCCTTTGTTTAGCACAAACAAACCACCCCTTTTACTGTGGTTTAAAGTAAAAACAAATCCTATCTATTGTACCTACCGTAATAGATGTACAATTTGTTGCTTCTAAGGATTATTTTGCAGCCCTAATTGTCTGTTCTGCAACATCAGACCAGTGACGTTGTAGTGTCCCCTGGCATGTCCGAGAGCCAAATACATGTAGTTTGAAGAAATTACCCAAGCACATGGATTTGTCATTTTTAAATTCCGCCAAATGTCTGCTTAGATTATACACAACACTGCTTTACTGAACACCCCTGTTATTTGTATGCATCTGCTAGTAGTCCTGTCTGTTGCATGGGTTGACTCCTGACAAACTAGGCATGTGTGGTACTACAGTTTTGCTCATTCTACATTAACAATAGGTAAACAAGCGATTTACGAGTAACTTCAATGGGGGAATAGAAGAATGACAGGCGAACGAAATACATGTAGTATTAAATACTACACAATTTATTTACACATTTTCATAGTGACAATGGAACCAATCAAATAGGAGCCGAACCCCAATCTGGGAGGTGACAGATCATATTTCGGCAAGGTTCTGGGACAAACTATTCCCTGCTATTAGGCAATTGGCATTGTTCTCTTTGAGCATCGTGATAGGTCGGCAAAAGCCTTCTCTTTGCAAGGATTGCCGGCCATGCTTATGGGCATGAACCTATAGACGATGTCACCCATGTCTACTTAATAGCTGTTTTGATCACGTGACACGCAGACCGGCAGGCAAATAACGAACCCGGAAGTCTATTTGTACATGTGTTGAAGAATGGCGATTGAGTCGACCAGATTTATCGATCAGAATAAATCATAATTTTCAGGTTTATTTGAGAGTTCTGAGAGTTGCAAAGTAAAACAAGTTTCCTTCAGAATGCCAGTTAGTTCGCTGTGTAGATCATATCGAGATAATGCCGTCTGTAGTGATAATCTATTGTTTTTGCCTGCCAGTGTGCGCACGCATCATGTTCTGGTTTGGTCGTGCCTTACTAGGTGACATCGTGTAAACAGTAGTAGTTACAGGATTTTCCTCAAATGAAAAAAGGGAAACCTCCATTATAACTTGATGTTTAGGAGATAATCATGAGAACAAAACGTCCAAGCCAAATCATTTACATTTTAAAGTTATATCTAGAAGCTTATGCCAATAATTTCTATTTTCAAGCTGTGTGGTTGTGTATGAGGCGGCCTGAAACCACTCCTCGAACTTAATACGGGAGTTCTGAATTTAAGATTATTCAGATTATTCAGTGCTATTTTCCCTTGGATTCTGGAGTCCTGCGGAACCAGTTACGCTTACATCTGGTACATACTGATAAAAAGAAGTATGCACTCTACTGGCCCATGAATAGACTTGACTATGACTACAACTCAAAAAACTAGTTACATCATTCCGAAAGATAGTTGCATTGATAATGCCTGTTTGCAATAAATATCCACTTACATTATGTAACACCCTAACAAAAAAGCACTTTTGTTTGAAAACTTATTTAAGAATATCATTAAATATTTAGATCTATTGCTGATTTTAAACTGATACATAAACTATTACAGCTCAGCTAGACTGGCCAATTTGGCAAAAATTCATACGGTTCAAATGGTTGGTGGTTGCATACCACCAATGTACTGTGACGAAACTTTATACAAGAGTTGAAAATCATGTTTTACAGCGGTGTTTAATCTGGAGCTGTATCAAACTAAAGTGGTAGTTTTGTTTTATATTAATTATTTTATACAATATAAATTTCTCAATGTTTTTGGACCGCGAATACGTATTTTTAAAACGATTTTAATGACATAAATATATAACACTTTGTCCCTCCCCAAATTGGAACTTTGGTTTTATCAATGTTACCACAATTTAAAAGAAATTGCGACCAAACCTCTTGTTTTATATTCATTTGTCAAACCACGTAGGAAGGAAACAGTTTAATTGGCTTCCCTGAGAACAATAATGCAATGACCACCGTACATCCATTTCAGAAATTAACGCTGAAGTTCCATGACTATTCTCACATTAACCCCTTCGGTCCTGCAGGACACCTCAGCGTTAACACAATACGGTTATTTTCAATTCGTATTTGTGACTGCTGTAGAAGACTACGTAACCTAAACCTTTCCCACTAACCGTTTTATTACTGGACATGTACCTGAGTACCCTGTCAGGGAAATATACCTGATATGGCCCATACTGTGGGCCCTGGGGTGTGAAAGGGTTAAGCCTCGAGGGAAGTTTGATGAGGATTTTATCACAATCTTGAAAGTAACCTCTTCAGCTGAAGTTTGTTTGGAAGCATTTTTAGACCTTGAGCCATGATGAAAGAAGTGGGTGTTATTTTGAATTTAGTCATGCTACTTCGGATCAAATTGAGCTTTTCTTGGGGGTAAATTCAAGTTAAAATACCATAAAATAAAGCATAACAGTTGGATAAGGGATTGCCCTATATTTACATCATGCTTCTTTGGTAAAATCTCAAGACTTCTTGAATGAAACCCTACCAAATAGCTGTACATGCTAAAACCAGACAATTTGTTAAAGCCCCACTCCATCCAAATGTGGAGGTAAAACTTGCTAGGTTAATTTGGTTCATTTTGCAATATATAAATTTTTGGAAGTTTTTGAAGAAATGAGATAAAAAAAGGCCAACTACCGCAGAAAAAACATCTGGTAATGCTGCCTTAGCTGCAACGTGTACATGTACGTGTACATTATGTAGCATCTACATCATGCATGTATGAGCCCTTGGATTCTTTTCTACGGTTATTTGTCATAATTCATCAGATGTAAATGAGCTGTGATGACACGTTCGCCGAAAGAACAGGTAAAAAATTCCTTCTTTTTTTTAATACTTAAAATCGCTCGTCCAAGACAACAATACTGACCTGTTTATTAAACACAATAAAACAAAATGTTCTAAACGGGTGGAGTGGGGACTTTAAATATCTGTCATCAAGTCATTTCCTCTTAGTGTACATGTAAATTAATAATACCACTGAGCTGTACAAAGTGAATAATAATTGCATTGATGGAGAACAGGTTGTCCCAGTCCACTAGAACTCCTTGGTTAGGGGGTGGGCGGCGATGTAGCTACGGTTATCACAAACTTCTTCAGCTATTTTCCTCATGGAAGTATCACCATTGTAATCCGGAGCTGAAAAACACAGAAATAACTTACTTTCATTGGCAATCGGTAAATATTATAGCCCACACCTTATACTAAGACATACCACAGGTCAGGCAATATTGCACCATTGGTGTGCAGACTGCCAGAAATACCAGGGCATGCCCCTTCTCTTTCACGATAAGTATTCTGAGTTCTTTAACGTGCATGTCACACGGAACCTACGGCTTCACGTCCCATCCGAAGGGTGGAGCAAGTACAGTTAGGTGCCTTGCCCAAGGACACAAGTGTCACGACCAGGATTCGAGCCCACTATCCAAGACTCTGCAGTCCAGTGCACTAGACCACTCGGCCACGACACTCCAGGTATACCACAAAACGAAACTTGTGTAACTTTCCGCTCTATCCGTCAAGTCATGTCGTAGTGACTAGGTTCCTCGATAATACCAATAAATATATCCAGATTACATCCAAACTCACCCTTGGCAATATCATAGAAGTTCTTCTCGATCCGTTCGTGAGCCTGCAGGCAGAATGTTTTCGCTAAGAGAACCTCATGGTCACAGTTTCTGAGGCCGATGATCATGGACCTGGAGGCTCGCGACATGACGGCTGTCATTGCGTACACATCAATCAGGATGTTGGCAATTCGCTTCAGGTCAAACTGCTCATTAGCTATGTCCTGTTAAAGAGAACGGAACATCTGC
>JAVCKS010030121.1:15224-25576 GCA_032273685.1 Pteraster tesselatus | reverse complement strand
CATCCCTAAGCCTGTAAGTAATTTGTTTAAACTAATCATCCCTAAGCCTGTAAGTAATTTGTTTAAACTAATCATCCCTAAGCCTGTAAGTAATTTGTTTAAACTAATCATCCATCATACATACCCCATCAAATACTGGATGAAATACACTCAATGTGCATAGAGGTGCTGAGGCTACGTGTTCTTGTAACAATTATTGAATTAGTGAATTATTGGCAGACAAGCGTTAAATTAAGCATTCTGGCCCCAAACCTTGTAACTGTATCCATGGATGGATTTGGTCATGTTATATATAGTAAGATCTTAAGGTAAATCCTTACAAGAAAAACTCCAAAGTCATATATTGAACGATTCTCAAGGTGAATTCTAACTGAAAACTAACTGTGCATCTTTATTAAGAGTGAAGCATCTAACAACTTTTAGTCACAACTTTTTGATACTTCAACTATTTGTTATAATTGATGCAACTGAAAAATATTGTTGTTGCAAAAAAACCGTAATAACTTCTGTAGATATACATACATATAAATCCTAAATAATATATGAATTTCCTAAATGTAAATCCTTTTGTTATGAAATAACATAATAGTGCGAGTATATAAATTCTATCTATAAACGAAAATCTTAAAGATGTACTGTCCGATTTCAGAATGATTTCAGAAAACATTTCCAATGTTGCATTGATTGGTTTCCCCTTTAAAATGCCATATACGCCACCACAAGACCCATCCACGTTAATAAGTTGCAGACTTATTTCTTGTCTAAATAACGTATATCAGTAACTCCTTTAAGGTAAAATTGGACAATACATCTTTAAGGGTTTTTTTACGGTAATATTTTTGTAATTGTTATGGAATACAATAGATTATAAACAGATTTGTACATTATATTTACACACAATCTTTGCAGGTATCAAAATTTCAGCCATAATATTTGATCAGTTGATGTAAATTATAATAGTGTAAACATGAAAATTGTTTTTTGTTCTTTTCCCATATGAAAACCTCTTGATAAATGCACACGCAAATATATAATATATAAAAATATATAAGTGATTTTTGTTTCCTAAGGCCTAACCACAACATAAGAACAGAAGTTGAAACCATTAATTTCTCACTTCATTTTCATGAAGCTAAACAATTGATTCAGAGTATAGTCATTTTTGGCTTAAGTATGATTCTCCTGGAGGATTTTCAAAAAGCAGTACTGTTTGGTTCATGTTTGATCGGGACAATACAACTCAACAAAAGTCAGAAATTCGCTTCACCAAATGCTTGTGACCCGCTGTACCCAAATAAGGAATATCGAGGTTGTTTTTTTTGTTAAACCTTAAACTTTTGTTGTCTCACCAACTTTCTGAGACTGCAGTGTGAAGACTAGGTCTGGCTCCTGCTAAAACAAACTCCATATATGCTCAGGATAGAGACCATAGAGCTTTAATCGTAATAGAAATGCCTTTATATAAAATATAAATATATAGAATCTAGAATATAAATGCTTAATGTATAACCCTATGTAATCTCTGAATGTAACAAAAATTAAGCAATTCTACTAGAAACAATACGACTTTTGACTTGCAGATAATATATAAATGACTGCACGTACTTGTATTTATAATCTATTTATGCATATATCAAAAATTACTTACTATTCTGGTGAATCCACACCAATGTTCTCAAACACATTTAGTGTCGTGAATATGACATTAAATGCAACATTTAAATATTGGCTGTTTAAAAACTTAAAGCATTTCTACCAGAAACAAGAATAATGTTCATTTGCATACGTGTACTGTATGTACACAAATGACATCTAAAAGTCAACATTCTATATTAAATATTACTTTGAATACACTTGCAAAATCCACACCAAAGATTGGAAACGCTTTGGGTTTTTCTCAAACGGTTTCATGAATATGACATTGAAGACGTGTACAACATTTGTTTCACCATAAAAAATAAACAAAAAAATTCACTCTGTGAAATAATATCAACTACGGTATTGATTAACTGTCCTTTCAAACATCTTACTTGTACATAGACAGACAGGCAGACAGCAAGACAGACATACAGACACTTACACAAATGTTGTCCGCAGGGCACGGCCGTCTTTCACTACCTTTTCCCATTTCTCATGACCCATCTTGGGTTGGGCAATGGCTGTATTAGGGTTGCTCCAATTCAGATGACTTTTCAGGCTTGGAGAGGAAAGTGTGTCCTGAGAAGGTGCAGACTGGGTAGGGGCGGGCTGGGCAATGGCGGGCTGGGCAGGGGCGAACTGGGCCGGGGCAGAATGTGAGATGCTATTAGGTGGCATGGTACAAGACTGCAAGGCTCCATTCTGTGAGGTACCAGGCTGGGAGATAACATTGTCTAGTGTGCCACTCTGCAGGGTACCAGCCTTGTTGAAGGTGGAATCCTGTGAACTATCACTCTGTGAGGTAAGTGTTTGTGACGTGGTCGGCTGCGGGTCTCTCAGGGGTAGTTGGGAGGGAACCCTTGGCGATACTCTAGGTTTATAATATTGTGGGGGGTCGGGCTGGGACGAGGAACGTTCCACTGAAGACGGTCCACTGCTGACACTGAAGAAACAGGGCGGAGGATTAGAAGACTGTGACACAACACTGGGTGGTTGATTCTGGGAAGGAATGGTAGGTTGGTGGTCTCCTTGCTGCATCATTACTGAAGACCTGGGTGGTTCCTGAACCGATTCTAGTACATCGGGCCTGGCTACTACGCTCCCAAAGGGCGAAAAGGACCCGTAATTTTGATCGACCTCCAAACTGGGCGTTGCGATGAGGTCGTGAGTAGACGGGGAGGGCGGCCCTGGGGACGTGGACCCTTCACTGGAGGAAGGACTCGTACCAAAGCCCACCAAGTCCACATCTGTGAGAGGTTGATTCTCGCTGCTAGGCACACAGTGACCTGGCAGGGTGCTCCCCTGGATGCCACTCCCCAGCCTACTACCCAGGGATGCCCTCCATCGGTCTTGGAGGGAGTTAGCCTTCAACGGAGGGGGCGGGGAGTAGTTGGCCTCGGCTAGGTTCACCATCATATTAGCCTCCTCGGGGGGAGGGGGAAGAAAGGACCTCGGTGGGGTCACGGTTCGGTTCACATTAGGCTGCTGGTTGTTACGATAGTGTGGCCTGGTACCAGCGTCATGGTAACCAGCTGGCATTATGACATCGGCCTCCAAGCCAAGTGATATTGTGTCTGGCGTGAACATCACAGACTCGTCGAAGGGGGTGCCGGGGTGCAGCGGGCCGTGACCGAAGACAGCATCTGCTTCTGCGAGCGAGGGCAGCATTCCTTCTCTGAAGCTGTGCACGTTGTCGGCTGGGGGTGTTGATTTGGGCCGTACAGCTGTGACCCCCTGGCCGTACGTTGGGCGACGGTTGAACATCGGTACGGAACTCTGCGGACGCTCGGCAGATGGGAATGTTTTCTGGGACTTCTTAAGGAACTCTGGGAGTTCTAGATTGCGAATGGTCAGCCCTCGTTGATCGTCCATTCGTCTGCGCTGGGCTTTGGACAGCATTGCGTACAGGTCTGCAAACAAACGATGACACACGACACAGTTGGAATATCTTGCACAATAAACTTTCCAGCACACACTCCTGAAAACATACATCTTTATAATCTGTGGCCAGGATGTAATATATTAGTATACAGCTGACAGCAATATTTCATAACCAACATTCGTGAAAAGGGACTGATGTTTGTACAATTCACAGAAAATGTTTTCACAAATTGAAATTTACGTTAGACATGTACACTGGCATATTCTCGCTACTTTAGTTTTGGTAAATCTCCAACTACATACTGAACACAGAAGATCCCCTACAAGAACTAGAATCAGTAACACAACTCTGAAGAACAAATGAAGCCAACCACAACAATGACCACTCAATCCACACGAAGCCAGGACCTACAGTGATGAAGGCGTGGCACCACCTAACCCCCTTCCACCCCTCCTCCCCATCCCCCTCTTACCCTCCACATCCTGACTGATGATCTTGTAGTGTCTGTTCTTCTTCTTAGATGACAAAGTATCGTGATCTGTGGTCTCGTGATCTCGATGATTCACCACACCCAGCTGATTCTCAGTCTCGTTCATATCTTCAGCGCCGTTCTACAAGATGAACAAACATGTTCCTCAGGCTAAACAAACTAGTCATTCATTCGTTCGTAGACTTCGAGAGAGGTCATCGGTTGATACATGTTTTATTGCAAGACATTGCACAATAATGTTAACATGACATTTGTCATTCCCCCCCCCCCCAGCTTCTAAGATCATCGCCACCATCATCTATAGACAGTTGTACCTCGGAGGATCGCCTCTGGTAGAGTCGGCGAGGCTGTGTCCTACTCACACCGCTCAGGAAACTCTCCATGGAATTGGAGCGGTGTAGTCTAGTAGTAGCTCTGGCCGTGGTGCTGGTTGTGGTGCTGGCCGTGGTGCCGGCCGTGGTGCCGGCCGTGGTGCCGGCCGTGGTGCCGGCCGTGGTGCCGGCCGCGGTGCCGGCCATGGTGCTGGCCGTGGTGCTGGCCGTGGTGCTGGGCGTGGTGCTGGCCGTGACTCTGGTCGTGGTGCTGGCCGTGGCTCTGGTCGTGGTGCTGGCTGGGCCGACAACAGCTGCCTTTACATGCATGTTTCCAGCTGAGGGGAATCAAACCACACTCCTCAGTCAAAGGGAAACCCCACACTTCTCAAAGAGAAACCCCACACTGCTCAGTCAAAAAGAAACCACACACTTGTACGATAAGGGAATGCCAGTGATATTTCTGCTGACTTTGGTGGGAGGTAACCAAGCGGCCCCTCCTACGTGGATCCGCCGCTGGGATTGGGAAAGAATCGCAATTACCTCCGTATTGCTGCATCGTTTCCATGACGACCCTCTGACCATCCAGTGATGCCACCGTTATATCCAGATCCAACGGGACCGGGGAGTTACTCTGAAAAAGGAAAATGAACTGAGATGACTAAACCGATGGACCTAATCAGGTCATACTCATGAATATGTATATTCACATGAATATATTTGAATCATAATCTAGAAACTTGACCCTATGACCCCTTTCCTGCAATCTACGTGCGACGATGGCTTTTGGTGCTTACCAGATGTACTACCAGGGCCTCAAGGTCAAGATGGTACTTAAAGGTGACCGGTCTCAACACCTCAATCAACTTCTTGGTAAGCTTTGACTTCACTCCGATTGTACGGTGGTTCGGCAACTCAATCCTGACGAGATTAATTGTTCGGAGTATGTGGTCAAGCTGAATATATGGCAAACTTGGCAAGTGTAATGCCAGGGATGTCCCTTATCTGTTTGGTTCATGATGACCAGTATGGTCGGATTTGGACTGGTCTGTCAGGGTTTGAGGGTGGTCTTACAACTGAAGACACAATAATACAAGATTTCCTAGGTTATTCTTACCTGAATACAACGCGTTGTTCGATAACCAAGACTGTATTGGCCATGGTGCTCATATCCTTCTCAAAATCAATGATCTGCCAACGAGAAAAATCTATTATTGCTACCTGCCAATAATTTTGTCGGGAAAATACCAAAATAACAAAATATTTCAAGCCAATAATAAGGGCAATGTCAATCAATTCAAACATTTAAAACTATTTCTAAAAGGTGAAATTGTTCTGAAATCGGTGGGGCAGTACACATTTATCCCCAGTGCCAACCAACCACCACCGTGGTTGGTTCCTACTACTGCTGTAGATGCACATCACCAGCATGCAAATAGGAAAAGGGTGCGGGAAATATATGTCTGCCAAACAAAAAGCCTCCAAAACAATATGAAGCAACTAATATACTAAACAGCTAGCCCAAATGTTGCCAATGAATGTTGTTGGTACATGCAACCCAGTCTGGGCATGATTTGTGACAGTGTCCATTGTTACGTCGGTAAATGTACAAACGATTATCCTGTATGGTACTGGTTATTCAGATGAAAATCAACCAATCAGTCACATGGTCTCATACTATAACCACAGTGTCAAAGTAGGGGGGTGTTTCTTGAGTCAATGGCTCAGTTGAGTAGGGTGGTGAGTTGTTCTCTCTGGCAGAAGGGAGGCCGTGGTTCATACCATGTTCACCCTGGAGGTATATTGCAATTCTGATCATGATCCAGTATTATAGTGTAAACACTTTCGGAATCGCAACACACACACATTATATGAATTGAACTTTTCTTATTGGGGATGTTGGCATAATGACAGAGATTTAAGAAGGCTTGGCATATTAAGCTCGTCTAGGAAATGTTCAACATTTGGGAATGAAACCCCACCAGGAATGGAACAGGGAGCCCACAGCGGTAAAGTGAACGTAGAGCTTCATGATATAATATTACTGCCGACATAATAACGGACACCGTCGTAAAGTCAGTGCCTCAAACCTAGTGGAAATAACCAGAGCTGCCAAGTTGTTCCGCAGTGTTTCAGGAAATCAGGATTTCACCGGGGAAATCATGTAAAGGCAATAGAACTATACGAAAACTGGACTGTTGAAAATCTGTATCCAACCTTTTCAAATTTCACTTTGTAATACTGAATATCAGTCCTACTTGGCAGCTCTGAATAACTTATACTTGCCATTAAAAAAAAATGAAATTATAAATGATTATGATTATAAATGATAAAACAGAATTACAAAAGGCCAGTGCGATCGTATTTTTACATTCCAGAGAAACTTGTTTAGTACCTTTTTCCTGTTTTTGGGGTAAGACTGAGATAAAATAGAACACACATGATATGATTGGTTAGTTAATGCCACAAAACATAAATACACAACGTTTTCATGTTTTGACCACTGCTAAGTTTAGATGGCCAAACAGCAAAACTTGAGAAGTCACGCAGACAAAACTGTAAAGCTCTTTGATTTACGAACATGTGGCTGTCAAAATACCGCAAAGAATTTTGTTAAATACACCATAATATTGAATTGCCTTAACAAGATGGCACCCGCTGACTTCCTTCAACCAATGAGGCATGGCAGGTGCCATCTTGGGACACCTTCTGCAGGCAGGGTGCCAAGATGGCACCCGCTGACTTCCTTCAACCAATGAGGCATGGCAGGTGCCATCTTGGGACACCTTCTGCAGGCAGGGTGCCAAGATGGCACCCGCTGACTTCCTTCAACCAATGAGGCATGCCAGGTGCCATCTTGGAACCCCCACATTTACTTGACTTCAAGAACGACGGGTGACCAATTGATGCAATTTGTACAGTGTCTGTTCCCTGGTACCCCCACGTTTACCTCCTTGGAATCGGCATGGAAGATCTCGACAGACTGGCGGTAGAGCCTCCGCACCTCCAGGTGGGGAGTGATGACGTCAACCACGGTGAAGCCTGCTCTAGCCGGTAGGACGATGACATCGTTACCAGGGAAGACCAAACGACAAGTACCCTCGTCCGCTATTCGCACCTGGATGGGAGCAATAATGGTATACTTGCCTTTGTTCAGTTATTCTCTGAATGAGACAATCTACCCATTTCCAGCTGGGTGAGCTGAGGGGGGCCCTCTTGTGGACTTGAACTCTTAGCCATTTTACCGGGGAGTGGCATTAGCAATCTATGAGGAACCGACCATCCAACCAAACCCGTTTTCCCGTGGAATCCTCACCCTTTCATGGGCTGCCATCTTCGTTACCAAGGCAACAGCTTTCTCTGTGATAGACGTATTGCTACCGCCTGCATGTTCTAATCTTGAGAACTGGCCAGGATCTGAGTGAGAAAAAAGACTGATTTCAAAATTTGTAACTTGACAATGACAATAATTTTGGTAGAAATTATTTACCAGTTTTTTGTTCTTTTTGGCTAGAAAGTATGCTTTCATTATAGCTGTTAAAGACATTCATTTAAATCTTTCATTTTTGTGTATCTGTCTGTCTGTCTGTCTGTGCATACATAATGTGAAGAGAGATAAAACATTTCCATTTCGGGAAAATCTCAAATAAGTTTTGAGGACTCAATGATTTGTTTTGCACAGATGGTTACCTACACACTGTCAACTCTACTGTTACCTACACACTGTCAACTCTACTGTTACCTTGCTCTCCTGGACTTGCCCCAATGTCTTTACTGAGTTTTTTGTTCACTTTAGCTAAAAAAAGGAAGAAGAAAACTTCGTTCTAAACTCATGACACTGACCTTTGACCATGACCTTTTAAAAATAAACCGTCTCTTACTCTGCTTTCACATCCCTCTCACATATTTTTTACAAAGTAAATTCGACTTGCACCAGCAAATAAACAAGTGGAGGCAAAGAAGTAACCTTCTATTCACTTTCATTGATGAGGTCAATTATCTATGAACATCACAAGTGATTTTCAGCATAGGAATCATTATCATTATCAAACGGCATACTGAAACAAAAATAGAACGTGAACGTGCAAATCTGTCTCGCAAATTGAAGCCATGACCATCCATCACCATCCATCGAGAGGGAATACCCTGATGGATGTTCTAAAGTACGGAGAGGTGAAGTGCCTGACTGAAGTAGCTGTCACTAGTAATAACTCCCATTGGGGGTCGTTACAATCTACGCTCCAAGGTTTAGTGTATAAACCAGGAGTATACTCACGTACAACTGTTATCCCCACTATCAAACACTATCAATCCTCCTCAAGAAGCCAAGAAGTCTTACCCCTGTTCCACGGAAGTAGCGCCTTGCGTTTCTTGTCTGGGCTATCATCGTTGAAGTCAAGACTATAAGTCTTTCCTACTTTCCATATCTGGTACTTAAACAAAAGAGGTAAAAAAACACAAGGTGTTAGAGTGTACTACTGTTGAGAATTCCCTTATACATGTACTGTCCATTGCAGACCGATTACAATTACACTCTCGCTCACACTCTTTGTTAAAACAATCATTGTTAGTTTCATTATTTTGGAGACTTGAAAAGTATTTAATAAAACAATAAATTAAAGAGAGTTTCTTTAAAAGAACATAATATTACAAATAATATTACAATATATTACAATATATTACAAATATATTTTGACAGTTGAAATAAATAAATAATGCTGTCAAAAAAGTGAGACCAAAAATGCCAGTAGCACTTTTGACATCATTTATAGAAAGACTGTGGAATGAAACTGTCAAAATATATATTTTTTTTAAATTGTTTTTACAGGGACTCTTTACAAACAAACAAATTTGTTTATAAAAACCCTTCAATAATTTACAAATGACAAAATAAAATGTCCTTCCCTAAAGAGATGTCTGTTGAAGTCGTTGAATTCTTCCAAACTTCAATAAAGCCCTCTGTAGAATTGTGTGGTAGTTCCACGCCGCACCAGACCACTGATCAGCTAGTATTGTCTGCCGTGACAGCAGTCGGTCACAGCACTTTGTCAATGTACATGTACCCGTCATTATATCCATCTCAGACACTAGGAAAACACCACTTTATGGACAATCACCATCTGCACTTATTTCACAGTTCAATTTAATATCATAAACAGATGGCTATTTGTCTAGTCAAACCAAGCCTACACACAGTTGGTTTCTCCATTCAGGTGATTGTACCCTTTAAAAGTTTCAGTTTCAGAAAGGTGGTTAACCAATCACAACTCTGGAGCAGTAGCGCATCTTTAAAGGGCTCACATCCTGGAGAGGGAACCCTAGGCTGTAGGGAGGGTTCAAAGGTTCAAGGTCACTTCCTCCTTTGACCTGAGGATGTCCAGGTGGGATAAGGTTCTTATCTATAATAACTTGTGGTTCCAAAAGGCTATCAATCCATTTTCTTTGTTTGATGAAATAAGTTTGTAGAAATTATAGCAATCAAATAAATGGGTTGTTTTAACTTTTTATAACGAACTGTTAGAGGTAACAAGTTACAAAATTAACATCCATTAGGACTAGCGTAATACCAAACATTTGGTATTTTGTTTATTTATCTGGCATTTACCAAATTTTGGAACCAACATTTTCCTATATTCATGACTCTATTAATCTATTATAAAAGTACTTTGTTGGTGTAGTATGTGTACATTTCCGAGAACAATTTGGAATATTCCGGGTCTTTGCCAATTTTGTTTTCAGCTATAAACCAGTTCACTATGCTAGCACAAGTCGATGCTGTGTGGGGAAATTCCAAAAAATGTTAAAGCCAGGAAATCAGTTTGTAATCCTGAAAGGGCATTTCCAAAGCCGATAAAATTGGTTTGTTCCCTCTAAACAGTCAAAGTGATCTTGTGTGTCATATTGTGATTTAGTGTGTCATATAGTGATCTTGTGTGTCATATAGTGATCTTGTGTGTCATATAGTGATCTAGTGTGTCATATAGTGATCTAGTGTGTCATATAGTGATTTAGTGTGTCATATAGTGATTTT
>JAVCKS010030078.1:0-12435 GCA_032273685.1 Pteraster tesselatus | reverse complement strand
AATATGTTCAGAATTTGTTTTTCCAAATAAATATTGACCAATTTTGTGTAAAAGTTTTTTGTAATAATGTATTGTGGTGCAGTCCTGCGATTAATGGAAGATAGTTTTTGAAGGCGGTGCAGAGGGGCGGGTAAAGCATGCAACAAAAACTAGCAAATATTTGCTAGAAACTGCTTCTTACAAGAAAATGACCCGACTTAGTGTGTAGGTAACACAGATTCAGTCCAAGAGCCGAACATACATTTTTATTTCCGTAAACGGTTCAATTTCCATTTTCTGTTACCTCATTTTTTTGTCTACTGATCTGCAAATGCACAGAACCTGTTTTAGAGAATGAAATCGTTTGAGTGCTATATACTAAATGAGCAAACTACCAATATTTTCTAGCCTGGGTCAGGTAGTCAATATCTGACCGTAATTATCGATAACCTCTGACCTGTCTGCTTTCAATTTGTATTTGATGTTGAAATAGCACGACGATGACTTTATAGAATTTTGCCCGAGTGGTTTTAATGACGTCATGACAGGATTGGCCAGTAGTCCCCCTACCGCAGACAGCAACCACACAGCCTCTCCTGGTCCAGTGAACACAAAGTCACACCAGGTAAATAAACAGCAATATGTGAAGATTATGAAATTAATTATTGAAAAATTAAATCAATGTGACCCACTCTGGGAAATGGTGACATCAGTCGCATTATGCTTGCACAATGGGCTTTGATATCTATATTCACAGAGTTTCGCTTCGCTTTGCGGCCCAACTAATTATAAATCAAAATTGATTATTTACACTACCGGTCAAAGGTTTGGGTTCACAAACTTTGTCTTTTTGAATGATGTAGGCCCACAAGTTCATTCAACCTTATTTTTAAATGATGCAAGGCTTTTTTATGAACTCCATTCAAATGATTAAATCATTCACATGAATTCCTAGGCAGTAATGATGTCACAAAGGTCACGCTTAGATGTTTGGCCAAATTTGGGGTGAGGACAATCAGACATCCAAATTATGGTAGACATGGGGTTGTTTGGTCACATTGTTTATGCAGGGTTTATTATAGGAAGCCAGTTAATCTCCCGGGATGCATGCTATTGACTTATAATGATTTGTGTGGCATATATGTGTAATTTGTTAAGGTGTACCCAAACCTTTGACCGGTAGTGTACATGTGATGAATCCGCAAAGTATTTGTTTTCTGTAATAGGGCTTTTTTTACCATTCATATGGTGAAGTGTTTAAACAAATGTGATACAATCAAGGGGAATGAGTCGCATGTCGAGGATTGCCAAAGTGAGATATGGTCAAAATAGTTCAGGGGGTATTTTTAGGCAGTTTTGAGATTATTGAAGAATTTTAAAGTTTCAACTATTTTTTATCACATGTTCTAACTTAATTTTATAGACCTGTCTTAAAAACGACTTTGATAAGCAGTGTGACACATATTTTGACATTATTAAACAAACGTTACGGTTGTTTTCCTCAGAAGTGTTTTTCGCTGGTATTTCAACAACTTTATATAACTTGATAAACAAAACACCCATTCGACATTGGGTTTCAGTTTTTAAAAGCTATAGATGCGCTCTTTAATATTACATGAAAAACTCATTTTTGATCAGGGCCGACATGTGACCCATTCCGCTTGATCATGACACAAATAATGTAACTTATTTTGTAATTTTCCAACCATTATCATTGTTTTTTTTAAATATTTTTGATGACCCTAGATGATAGATTCTGCTTGTGATGAGGATGACTGGTGTGACGATGTACTGGATAGTGATCTGTTTCTCAATGAGAGTTAAGACATCATTGTTACTCCTAAACAAAATGGCGTAACTACGTAGCCAGTCTTTCAGCCCACTGTCATTGCCGATACCTCCAGCAGGCCTATCCAATCAGAGGCCACGGGCCACTTCCAGGCCCAGAAGCAACCTTCTATTGGCCCAAGCCAGCTTGAATTTTAATACTTGTGACCTATCCTATAAAAATCACCAAAAAAACAAAAATTTTGTTGAGATAGTTTTTAGTAACTACAATTTATTAGCTTTAAAATGATCCGAAAATGAAGTATGTGGGACATTCCTACGTTGAGTTACTTACATTTATAGATCTCTGTTATTTTCATTTTTACAGGTGCGTGTTTTGAGAAACACAAAGTTAAAGATTAGAACTGTTTTTAACAATGAGAAGAATGACCATGTATAAAATGTCCACAGCAACCGCATAGTTACCAATGTGATATACCTCTCAAAATTCATGGAGATGTTCCTCTAATGTTCCTCATTGTAGATAATGTGGAGAAAAATCAAATTTTCTGACACATTTCATGAAAAACAGTTCGGGAAATGCTTTAAAAAATGATATTTTGCAATGGTTTTCAGATTATATATTTACAGAAAGAAAACTTTACATATTAAGGATTGTTTTTATCACTATAATAAAATGTTCACCTCCGGACCACTTTTTGGACTTTTCTATTGATTCAATCGCTAATAACGTAAAACGGAGTTGCGCGACATGTCCCCGATTTTGATAGGATGGGTCACATTTTAGCTTTGTTCTCAAGTGAAATAACAAACATTGCAATTTGTTTTAAATTTTTCAAGTTTGTTTACAATTTAATACCAAAAGCTAAAAATGGATTTTAAATAGACTGCCTCAAATATCTGGCTCAAATTTGTAATTGAGTCGCCCTGCTGTACAGTGTACATGCCTTGATAAACTATTGATGAGGCAGGTAGTGATTAGCCTCAGTTGCTTACAATTTGCAAATGGTAAAGGCTAATGATACTCATGAATACATTTTGAACTGTCTGATAAATTGTGTTGCCTCAAATCACCAGTTCCATTTCGCAAATACCTGCGAAGCGATTCATGAATATATAAGTTCTTAACTGTCACATCCTTAGTGAATAAACTAAACCACACCCGATGTAGATTTGTCAATCCAAAGCGAAACTGTTTTGCTCAGCTGAAAAGAAAACAATTTAATGACAGCTGGATGTGAAATCTGTAACAGATGACCACTTTTACTTTATAATGAGACTTGAAGCTTTTTTGTTTTGCTTCATTGCCCAAATACACAAGTGCAATTAATAAAAGCAAAATGGTGTGGGGAATTCAGTAAACCCCGGTTCCAGTGGGTCAGTCCTTGCATCACAACAGTTTGTTCTTTACCCTACCTTCAAACTTTTCCTCCCATGTAGTCCTTGAGATTGAAATTTCTGGCACACAACGTTTATGGTGTGTCACCACAAAAACCAGGATAAAGTTGCACAGGATAAAGGGTAACCGATCTTAAATTTTACATTATTTCAGATGTTAAATGTTTATTGTAGCATCTCCTAAAGTTATATTGTCATAATATAGTCAGAAAAGGTAGTTCTACAGAAATGAACATACATTTTCCTAAACTGTATCATTGGGTGCATTTCTTTAAAGTCTGTTTTCTCGTAATGACTTCATGGTGAACCTTGTGTCTTTCACACGCTCTATTGTGTATACAAATGTTGAATATGCCAAAGACAACAATGGTTAGAGGTTTACTATTAAAGTATGGCAATAATTATTATCTTTAATGAATGTTGCTCATTTCATGAAAAAGGTGGTATTTGTGTCCAGTTTATAAACAAGTGTCAATTTGCAATAGCTGCGACCAGCAGCGCGAATGTTTACAATTATGCGCTTTTTGGAATAGGCCACTCCCACGCTTCCTTTTAGCCAATTGGCATGAACACAGACTTCTTCACACGCACACACGACCTCCATGCTAAATTTTAGCCTCCTGGGCAAAAACTGTGCCCGCAAAAGGTTGGGAAAATGTTGCGGACCGACCAACCGACAGACCAAGCTGTAGGGATGCCGATAAAAAAATAGAGGGACACTCAGTACAGCGCAAGTACCTCTGCCACAGTGTTGATTATGAACAAATGACTAAAATGCTCACAGTGCCCTCTCTTGCACAATAAAAACTCTACTTGAAATGGTAACAGCGCCCTCTTTTGTGCAATACAAACTCTGAATACACTTTGAACTTTGAATATTTAATGAATTGGAGCCCTGGGGTAGTGGTTATACTAGTGAAGTTTCATGACGTTGCGATGCTTGATGTTGCCAGGAAGTTATCCACAGACAAACAGACAGACATACAAACACTTGCAAAAACATTACCTCCATCAGTGGGGGAAAGTAAAAACACAATGTGCATGCAGCTGACATGAGACAACTATTCAAATAGATGTCACAACTGCTGCTAAACCAGTTTTTAAAAAAAGGGACGCAGACAAATCGTATACATGTATATGGCTGTTCCATGCATGTTATTTTATTATTAAATAATAATTGTACAAACACATTTTGTAAATCTTTAAATGTTCACAAATCTTCCTCAATTTACACAATTCAGATTCATCAGGTGGTCCAACTTTTTTCCATAAAAAAAGCAGGCCTTACAGAGTACAAAATTTTCTTGATTTCTTTATGAACATCATAGTTGTATATATGAATAATTAATATTACAGTATATAATATATATATATATACATATATATGTTTGTATGTATATACATACATATATATGTATGTATATACGTACATAAATATATTTATACGTATGCAAGTACGCATTTTTTTGTATAAACACCAATGCGTGTATGCACCCATTGTTATGCAGAGCTGTATTAAAAAAAAAAAATCTCAAAACCTCAAGAATATACATGCGTAGATTAAAATCTAAATAAAATGTACATAACAAAAATATGGTTTTTTTTTATGGTAATGTACATGTACAGCGAACAAACTGGCAACATACCTTGCAGCCACATCGTTCTTTGCATAATTGTTTAAACAAAATGTAGAGCAGCTATATAACAGTAACACAAATAAAATCATTACAAATTCCTGAGTTCAGAATCGGTAATGAGTCAGTCATGAGCTATCAATTACTGTACAAGTTCTAGTTTCAAGCAACAACGAATAAACGCATTAAAAAATAATAATCTATTAAGAATACAGAGTAAAATTCTTGATTATGAGATTTGCAGTCTGGCAGTCCGTGAAATCTCACAATGAGAACATTTCATCACATGAGTAAAAAGTGTACAAAAACAATTCCCCTCCAAATTTAGGCGGGAAACGTTTCATTGATTCATGTGCTACGATCATGCACACATTTGTAAACCCTTACACAAACTATGATTGCATATGATGAAATGTCATGTTTTCTTTGGCACCGAGTGTGATGTCAAAGACAGAAAACGTACACGCAGTATTTGGTCTGATTGTTGGCACACAAGTCAGAAGAACAGGATTTCACAAGTCCAGGTCAAACCCAGCATAGTCGGCGCCAGGTTCGTGGTTATGCTAGCCTACTTTAATCCTACTTTTTTGGCAGAATGAACTATTACCGTCCACGAAAACGATCCTATTCTGTCGGATTAGAGTGCTCCAATGTTCTACACACGTGTGCATATTGATGTTATGTCGTACATCCTGTTAGTTTAAATGATATAACTCAAACAGACAGCGACAGTTCAATACCAGGATCTAATGTAATTGGTTTGTTGTCTCCCCCCCCAAAAAAAGGTCAAATGACAGTTACCAAAATATTTTTAGGAATATGTAATTGCAATCAAATCTGCTAAGCTATATAATACAGCTAGATAAACGACTCTGTCATTGCTGCCAAGTAGTAATAAACATGTCCTTAAAGGGGCCACCGAAGTGGACAACTTTGCCTGAAGTGTTCAGAATTTTGCCAAGCCCATTTCGTGATTTATGTAGCAAACAAGACCACTGTGAAGTGAAAAGGAAATAATGGGTGGCGGTAGTAGTTAATCCACAGGAAATGGCGGTTGCCTTTATAATTCCTGCATTATGAACGATAGAGGGCGTCCTATAGCCTTGATAGTCCTGCTCCTTTAAATAAAAGGAAAACATCAATTAAGCTCAGGAAAAGGACCAATGAGTCAGGAAATATATAAAAGGGAAGCTGATGATGTACATGTGTACAAAATATCATCAAACCAACATTTGGTGAAAAAAAGATTTTCCCGACTTGGAAGATTCACAACCTATTTTAATCCAGCAGCACACTAGCCGATAAAACCCTCCACACACAATAAAACAAATTTGGCAAAGATTGCATGAAACTACTGAAAAACTTTTCATTGGCACCAAACCACCAGTCCAATTACTTATCAACTGCTTGCTACCTCATGAGTGTTTTCAAACGTTCGATGTTTATTCTTCTAATCAACAAATACATGTGCAGCACTTTATTGGAAGTGTTTCATATAACATATTAACCATTTTGGAATGTGTGCAAGTCCAATGAACATTTTCAACTTGATCACCCGTAACCCAACCATACAAACTCGTCATAATTCGTAAACATGCGGATCTTTATTAATGTAAAGGCCATGAATAGTGAGTCAGTCTACAATCTTTTTTTTTTTACTGCACACAGACGACAGTCAAATTACGCATGCATGGGAACATTTCGCACGCCGCTGATGTAGCAGATGCGCATGGATATACACAAAGTAAAGTGCCGGAATCGTATGTCAGCAAACGAGAGAGAACAAGGCTATTAAAGCACTGGTACATGGAAGGTGGCCAAGGAAAAAGACTGAAAATAAAATACAAGAGTTCTTAGAATAAAATGATAAAAACGATTCTGTTACCACACACCTTGGTGAACTGTTAACAATTGTGTACGGGTAATTTCAAGACATTAACTTGTTATGATTTAGTTTCAAATAGGGCACACAGATACCAGTTATCAAAAATGTTTGAGACATTAGATGTAATGGGATAATATCAAAAGATACTTAGGCAGCAAATCGACCAAAATCGATATTATACCACCGGTTTTATCAACCATAACAGTAGCAGTGACAGAACGCTCTTTCCGTAATTTTTTATTTTGAAATTGTGCTACATCACATCAAAAAGAGGACAAAAAAAGGAGATGCCATAAAAAGATGAAACAGGAGCAACCTAGGTGTGTATAGTTGAACCGCACTTTTTGATGTTTTTAACAAAAGGTTCTGGTTTTTATTCATTATTTTGCAGTTTATAGGCAGCACCTTATTAGCATTGTTATTGTACGATTTCAGTTTGCTAAAATGCCATATCAGTCCCTAGTCCGTAGAGTACCGTGTGTGGGTGTGCGTTTGTAACAGCATGCAATCGTGGACGTCGAACAAAATAATTGGAAAGCAAACAATGGGTCCACGATTGACAGAAGGTCCACAATTCAAAATCGTGTACAAAAGCAACGGGAGCTCAGGAAATTTATTAGAGTAGAAAGAAAAGAGGAATACCGGGAGAACAATGGGACGTCCACGATTGCAGGCTGTTACAAACGTGCGTGTGTGTGTGTGCATACACACACGTCATGTTAGCCGCGATAGCGACACCTAGCGATCATCGTGCGGCACAATTCCTGTGTTGCTCTTGTTTGTCGAGTGATAATACGTACATTAATGTACTGTACCTTCCCTCCTCCGTCCATTTTCTTACCAGATTTACATGATTGGTTAAAAAGGGATTCACACCATACAGATGACTAAAATAGTTACTAAACAGAAAATCTGTAAAGTACAATATTATGCCAAATTAGGTCAAATCTATGACAACATTTGTCAAAATATTTCAACTTTTGTTTATTTAGTGGAAGAAAATACATAACTTTATAATTTTATTCATATATACCAATTTACCGGTAGTTTATTTTTAATGTTCAAATGCAAAAAGAAAAAAACTATTTGACTTCCCAACATAATACTTTGTCATACAAATGAATATCTGAGAATGTAGGTACACCATGTTATTCGTATGCCTCGATTGAAGTGGTTAGATACAAAGCGCACCACACCAACATGTACATTGTATTCGTTGTATTTGTAATGTAAAACATAAAATAAATGCAGAAAAATAAGTTTGCAGTAACAGCACATGGAAAAAAAAACCATGGATATAATTCGGTCAAAATTAGCAATTGAGATGGGCCAATAAATAAACACATGGATTATTTTAAGCAACGCAGCGATTGACTACTCCATGTAGTGTGCCCATGTTACATGAACATGTGTATCTACAGTAGCAGATGTACAAATGTTGGTCTCATGCTTCTCCTGGCAGTACATTATCGTAAATAAACCTTTTTTTGGGCCGCGTATAATGCATTGATTATGCATGCTTACATAAATGTCATAACAAAAACAGATGTTTTCTTGCATTTCTGCCATGTTTTTAGCCAACCGATTAGGGTGTAAATTTGCATTAAATATTAAAATAAGTGCTCACAGCACATATTTGACACATATCTGTAACGTAAATTCAAGTTAAAAACAGACACTTAAGACACTCCACTTGATAAAATCCTGGTTTAACCACTCAATGTTCATAGCCTGGTCTAAAGTATATATCCCATACTTATGCAGATAGGGGATTAACTATTTGCCTACTGTTAGCCGCTCACAGTGGCTCACTGCAGCTTAAACTTCTCATCAGTGACGGCATGTTATTGTATAAAACAGCCTACAGTTGTTGGTCTTGGGGTTAGCTACTATTTCTTACAGCCAATGAAATAAGTTGTTACAGTAGATACCACAATTTATCATTAATTTTCAATTCTGTAGTCAAAGTATGGAACTTTCCAGAGTGTGGTACGTTCATATCGTTTTGTCCATTGTCATTTTGGCTCAATGGAAGTTAGAATGCTTACCAGGAAATATAATGTACTGTTTAAACAATTTAAGTGTTTTGTTTTTCCTTCAAAACTTGTTAATAATAAATTAGGATCGGATCCCCAAAAATACGTGGGGTGGGGAAGCCTTTACGCTTTACAAGCAAAAGCAATCTAATAAATATTTTCTGGTCACTTTACAAGTAGACTACCAAAAACAAATACAAATGTTGATTTTTGTGGCCAAGCTGAACAGACATTTGTAGCTATGCACTCTTCTACTTCTCATAATGCTTCCAAATCTATATTAACCTTATGTACATCTACATCTGTATATACATTATCACATACATGTACGTATGTGTCTATATAGCCCCTGTGAGATTTAAACAGAAATGAGAAAAAAAATACATATAGCTGTAATTATGTCGCAAATATGTCCGTCTGTAAATTTCACCTTGTTTTATTTTTTATGATATTTTTTTTTTTTTTCAGTGTATACAAATTTACACAAAAATAATACAAATTATCTGCACTTTTCACAATGGAATCTGTTTTTACATATTAAAATATATGTAGTTTCATTTCTTTAAACATGATTTTATTTATCCTCATAACAGAAAACTAAACCAGCTGCACCTCTTGCTGGTTCCCAAGCAGTGGGCACCGGGAAAGGGGGGGGCTGAAGGCTTGACGGATCGCTCCGCCCAACCAGATTGGGGCATGGATCTGTTACAGCGTCTATTTTTGTCAGTAAATGTACCACCTATTTACCCTATAACTAACTCACGCTGAGGTATTTTCATATTAAAGTGTACAGGCTGATTTCCATTCTAATTTAAATTGTCAATATATGGGACCCGCTCTCCAAATAAGGGTATTATGTCGCACTGTGCCATAGCATGTTACAGGCCGTTCTATGTGGAAATGGTGCAAAATTGTTGAGAACATAAGAAAACAAAAAATGTTTAGCTTAATTTATATCAATTCTTTCCTAGTTTGTATTCAGAAGACACATTGATGAGTAAAGATGTACAATATATCTGAATACTTAATGTACAAAGTTGATAAAATAAAAGCTTAAACCAATTTGTTTTTTTACTTTGCTGACAATTTTCCACTTTTTCCACAGCTCGTAACAAGGCATAGCATGACAACATACCCCTCCCTGCAGAGTCACATAGACACTCATGATAAGACACAACACGGAGCCACTGTTTCAAATCAAGCCCCAACCTGTAGGAATGACCCTTACACCCTGCAGGTACAAACAGTCACACATTCACACAAGTGTCTAGTTTAAGCGAACCACAGATTTAAGCCTTGAATGCTCAACTTGTGAACTGCACATCCCTCATCACCAATATGAGTGCATCTCTAACAAAAAAACCAAAACAGCAGCAAACAACAACAACAGAGTCCATTGCAAATCTCTTGTTGGAGATGTTTGCAGAGTTCACAGGTTGGTGATTCAGGGCTCAGGATCCATGGTCACCAGTTACGTCTATTGTGGGGGTACCAACATGGTGGATCATTCTCAATGGGCCTCAAATGACGGCAAGGTATTTGGTAACGCTTGCGAAATTATCCTTGATTTTTTTTACCAGCTGCACATTTAACATGGCAATTAAAATCATCACCATCGGAGTTGTTTACTACCGATCCTTGAAGTGTACCGGTTCTAAACCCCTAACAACATTTCCAAATATATATATACCGTATATATAAAAATGGGTGCAAATGTCATCAGTAAAGATTGGATAATACGTAATAATATCCTCCGTATTCCACATTACATGGGTTCGTATTACTTACATGACTAACATACACGCTGCACCATGATGAGGCATCAACAATATACACTTGGGGTTTTTATTTCTCCAAAGGGAAGGGAAGGGGGAAGTCATATAGCTTTATGCCTTCCCCCACAGCACCCGCATTTGGTACCGCACAAGTGGCAACATTTGAGCGGTAAATAGCACCATAGACAGGGGACAAACAGGGAGAGGAGGCCCAGGCTGACCCAGCGTTGGCAACAGTGGTGGCACTCGTCATCGGCACCGACGTCGCACGAACACGGATCGGTGAAGTCGCCCTCATTGTCCGACATGCAATGATACACCATAGTCTGGGCTACCTTGATGCAGCTGACACGCCCGATGCAATGGTTCGTCACGTCGGGGGCGTCCGGACACGCGCCCCGTCTGTTTAACTCCGGACTAAAAAACTGCTGGCAGTGGACACACACGGCTTGGTTGCCACCGTTCCGGCCGACGACCTTATGCGTCTTGACAGGCGGCGACGGGGCCCGACTGGGCTGGTTTGTTATCGTCGGCTTGGAATAAGGGCTCTTTAGTTTGCGCCGATCAGCGTCCGCCCCTTCTGTCCCAGGAACCACTGGATACGTGTACTCGTGGAGATGCGGGGCCTTCTTCAGGATCTTGACGTAGGAATCGCTGCTGCCGTTCTCTCCGCTCATCCCGTTGTCCCCCTGCTGCTGATACGGCGGCTGTTGTTGTTGCTGCTGCGACTGGAATTCGGCGGCTTTCTTCGTCCAGACGTTCTTGGAGTTGGAGAGGCGACGTTGTTCGTCCTTGATAGTTTGTTTGGGGCGCGACACGTAGTGGACACGGTGCAGCCGTTGCTGGTTGTCCTGATTGAATTGGGGGGAGAAATGTCCGGTCTGCGTGGGTTGTAGAAGGATGTCTCGTAACCTCTGGTTGGTACCCGGGGTGTTCTGGTACTCGTGGCAGCTGGGGTCCGATAGGAGGGGCTCGTCAACCGGCTGCAGTAACAGTTAACATTTCACTCAGAATTAGAAGTCTACACAACGTGACACTTTGGATTTCGGACATCTTGCCGGGGTTACCCGTGCGCATACATTTGTAATGGGTTGTCAAGTCTTCACACACCAGCAACTGCTGCCTGTCCTAGCAATGTGTGCCAAAGACATTAGCTGACCTGAATGATTTTGCTTGCATTTCACGTAACAATTTTCTAAAGCCCAACGTGGTTTTTAAAAAGGTACACTATTCCAGATTAAATAATGAACTCTTGTGAGAAGCGAAATGATGTTTGTACAAGATAGACCTTTCGCTTTTAACCGACTATTGTGTAGATTTCACCAATGGTTGGATAACTTTCGACAAGAATGACCGAGAATGGATTCTATTGCTTAGAGACCACTCAATATTAAAGTTTACTTACGCAAGGTGGAAATGTGTCGGGGTCGTCTTCAACTTCGTTGTCTGTTGATTGGTTGAGTGAAGACTCTGTGGAGGCATCTGATGAACAATGAATAACGACAAATAATCATTAAACAAATATTGAAATAAATATGGAAATTTATCTGTCATATTTGAATACTCTCTATGCATTGTTTTACCCATAAAGGCTTCTCATGAAAATGTTAAAACAATCTGTACATGTCAATGAAAAATAAATTGAAAACCAAACATTTCCCAACAGAAATGCAAAATTGCCTTTCTTTCTTACATCAGTTTATACTAGCTGACAGATACTCAAATCCAACAAATCCTACATACAATACCGCTTGAGAATGTTATGAATAATGCATCCATTTTAAACCATGGGATAAGAGTAACAAGAACTTCATGTACATTGTACCAAGCATTTCCACACATTTTTGAATGTACACATGTATGCATGTTTTTACACATTTGCCATGAGATATTTGTAAAATTGACAGGAATAAAATATTCAACCATTATTTGAAAACAAT
>JAVCKS010030045.1:0-12440 GCA_032273685.1 Pteraster tesselatus | reverse complement strand
TATTTGTCTGATACAAGTGAAACATCGTCGAGTACAAAAAAATTATAACGTGCATTTGATGCCTTTGGTGAATCTTGTATCTGGCCTAATGTCAAGTTGTAATTAAGTTTTTCTTTAATGACAGGTATTCGAGTGAACTGAAACGATGGTCCTCAAACTGATGAAGATGTACTGGTGGTTGGGCATCATCCCCACAGCTGTTTGCATCGGCTCGTACTTTGACAGACGGGAGACGGAACGGCTCAGCGGATGGAAAAACAAGACTGAGCTGTACAGGCGAGAGTTGAAGGAAGGAGAGGACCCGTGGAAGGCCTACTAGCAGCATGGACACGGTGTCAACTTACTTAGTTTTGGATCATCCCAGCATGGAAACAGATTGACTTTTTGTACTAAATGGAAAACACCACGTAGCTTGTGTGTCCGTGTGTGTGTGCTGATCGTCACACCAGTGCTTTTTGTTGCGGTACTGTTGAGTGCAACGCATCAAGATGGTAAGTCTTGGCCTCGGTGAGCTGTGACTGCCCATCAAGATCCGGAGGACAAGGTGAGCTCGGAAGTACCCCACCACAATGTTCACGTAAACCGGTGTCTGATGCTTCTTACCCAAATAAATTTTGATCCCGTACACATCTTCTGCAGTAAAGAAACTGCTGTACATTTAGTTTCGCTTGGAGCATCAAAGCAGTTACACACAGAGAGACAACAGTAAAACGTCTCTAATAGGCAAACCCTGTCAACAAGGACAGATTGAATGCGCAAGGTTGGCCAACATTTTGTAGCGCTTGGAACTTTTTAGAATGGTTTGTGCTAAAGGTCAACTAGATCCATATGAAATTGAGAGATATGTACATGTAGAATGTTACAGGCATGACTTCACAACCATGCACGTAGGATATTAATGGTTCGCTCGTACATCATGCCTGTGACTGGGTACAGGTATGGGTAATAAAGGGTTGGGATAGGATAATACAATCCAGGACCATTTCTGTACCAATAATATGAAACACTTTAAGCACAACCATAGTGGTTTGGTACCTTCATAATTTCCTCTTTATTGACACGTAAACGTTATACTGTACTGTAAAATGAAACGTATGGACAATTCCAATGGTTTGAGACACTTAGCACCGGTGTTAGCTTCACATGCACTCTCTTAACACTTATACATGTACATTGTATTAACATTATTTTTCAAAAATTGCAGTAAAATCTTTGGTGAACCATAATTTGTTTGCATAGCACCCAAAAAACTACATGTACATGTATTGTGACAGCCACGGTTGTACCACCATTTTAATAACACCCTGCACATAGGTACTTATTATTGGTAGAGAGCACATCACTTGATTTGTGTTAATTTCACTATTTTGGTGTTGCAGACTAACCCATGGCAACCAAAAGACTACTCAATTTAGCAACAGATAGCTGCATGGTACCTAGCACCTAGGTCTCTGTATTTCACACACCACATGGCTTTTTCACCACAACACTGACCAATTAGCTTCTCAAAATGAACTGTGTTTTGTTTGTACGGTTGAAGCTCAAAAAGTACTGTATAATAGGGGTGTTATAAAAACAAATTGACAACTTTTTCTGTGATCCCTACAACATAAGTGGATCGTTCTAATTTCCCCCGCCTTTAAGTCGGAAAAACAGCATGCTTCATGGATGACCTGGTAAAATAACTAACCCACTATTGACCAGTCAAAAATAACGATATGTTTAGATTTCATCTGAAAGGAAGTATCACGTCCACGTGCTCTGAAATTGAGATTTTGGTATCAACATTTTCTGGAAGTAAGAACAGAATACCTTTGACACAATCCCAATGGGGACTACAAGCAATTACCTCCCAAACATTTAAGCATCACAATATGGTAAGCGAGGTTACGAACTTACAACACTGTGATGCTAAACAGTTTGATAGCAAAATCCCAATTTCAGAAACATTATACCGGTAGTTACCATATCGTGGCACGGATCCATCGACATGTAACATGTATTCTACTATCCTTAATGCAATGAAGTGTTCAGTTGTTGAACGTTAAAAGGTAACACCACATGCACGTAATCTACAACCAAGAATATAGTTGTGAACTTTTAATATAAAGGTATAGAATCCCCAATGGTTTGACTGTAGGAGCCACATCAAATTGATAGTTAAAAGAACTATAGTTGTACTGTAGTAATAACTTAGCAAGTTAACTGTACATCACAATAAAAAAACATTTATTCTCTCCTCGTTACTAATACAGATTTTATTAAATTTACTGTACATAATTTGACTAGTTTCCAACTATTTACAGGTTTTATTGACTGAGAGTCCTGTTTAAATATGCATATATTCCAATATTTCCTTTCAGGTTTTGCTGATTGCATATGGAAAAAGTTGTGTGGCAGCATGGAAAAACCATGAGAAAATTATGCAAAATCTGTTGGCAGGTTCTACTGATAATAGTATTTCCAAAAACAATTCTGCGATGAAAATAGACTAACTCAAACTGACGTTGTGTGACTTCGGACTGGTTATTCTATGCTGTCACAAAGTTGTACTTAAATTTGGAAAAATTACCGATGATAGAAGGGCCAGTCTGTAAATCTCAAGGGGGAGAGAGATCGTAAAACAAGTTGCCAGGCTGGGTATCCCCTTTAATCTTTATCAAATGACGTGGTACAATTTTAACAAGTACTGGTTGGTGTAGAAAGATTGTCAGGTTAGAGGACCAATTGCTAAACCAAATTCAAATTTGAGCCGAAATCAAAACAATGTTTCTCTATTGCTAAAATCTGAATTTTGGTTCTCTATTGATGATCTGTCTAGACAACTATTTCAACAAATAGAAAATGGCATCTACCATATTTTGCGATGAAGCTTTTCAAATGTATTGTATACAATGTATGTACATGTATCGAGGTATACACGAAAAAAACTGAATGCATTACCACATTAACACTTTAAGAAAAGCTACACTTTTAGGTCTACAGAAACTTTTGTCACGGCAAGCCTCTCCTAGCGGTACGAGGTGAACACTAAACAAAATGTACAGGAATTCCTAGTGAAAGTGTAGCTTTATACACTTTTTCCTGCGAATTCCATGTCTTTGGGGAAGCTGGGAAAGGTCAGCACCTTTCAGAAATTTCCAGGTCGGCTAAACAATTCTAGGACTTTCAAGGATCCGTGCGAACCCAGGAGTATGTTTTCAGCGCATCATGTTTATCATCATCCTGCTCTTCTGTTTAGCAACCTGTTCCTGTTTCTGCAGGGCAAGACTCCTAATCTTGGCCTTGTAAAGTCTCTCCTTTATCTGGACCGCCCTACTATCGGTGACATGCTCCGATGCCAGGGTACGGTCGGGAACCTTAGGGGGAACGTTCTCCTTCCCAGGAGCTGCAGGGGCAAAGTGGACCTTCTTTGGAGTTGAGATGGCGATTGCTGGGTGGATGTCTTCCTTATATTCTGTAGGATGAAAGAATTTAACGTTTGAATTTTGAATGCGACACATTTTTATTATGAACAAGACATTTTAATAATTGTCTAGTGTAATCTGACTAAACAAACTTTTGCTATAATGCATGTTGACGCAAGCATATCCATAGTTACATTTATTTTTTGCAATGATCATTATGCAACTTGTACATCAGAGGCCTTCCTACTACCAGCAGTTGCTATGACAACGAATTGGCAAGTCGTACCCATTATATATATATATGAGACATGATCTTTGCAACATAAAATATATTACAGAATAAATATGAGGTGCAATCTTTTGTTTCATAATGGGGACAGTGATTTATTATTTCATCAATTCCAATTAATGTGATAAATAAATAATTTCAATAAAGATAAACTGTTTGCATTTTGGTAAGGATGTTATTTTCAGTAACTATTGGAGACAAACACTGACATCAGCCATTAGGCAAATCCCGTCTTTAATCATAAAAGTACTGTTGAAAGTCAGGCATTGTCAACCAGAAATGCTTGACAGTGTACAATTAAATATATATTTTAAACATCAGTCTGGGCATTATTCTGTTGCCTACAGATTTTTTTTAATTTTTAAAAATATTCTGAAATACTACACAAATAAAGTATTGAACAATCAACATTGTTGAAATAATTCATGCTACATGTAATTTATCATATGCAGCTCATTCAAAATGAAACAAAAATAATTGAACAAAATAAATTCAACAGCAGGTTATGTACTTTGTGTTCCTACATATATTCTGGTTTTAACCAGTTAGAAATGCACAATGTGAAATATAGTATCTTTTCACAGTGTACAGAGTCTACAATTTAGTAGTTAAATATATTTTAATATAATCTTGACTATTTATTTATCTGTACCCTAGAGAGAAGGGGGAATTCTCTCATATATTGCCCAACCACAAAGATCTAAATGATTATAGGTAGAAGTTACTTATTCAGAGGTGGGAAGAAAGCCTAGAGAGAAATTCAGGAATTGAGGTAGGACCAAAAACGCACTCCACATGTTAGCACCTCTGGTTTAGAAGCTGGCAGGGAACATGCCAGCTGACCCCAGCCACCTGCCCCCTCCCTCCCCACTTATTAGGTGATGGTGACCCCAGCAATCCAAGCTATTCCAAAATACTACGTGTAATTTTGTCTGACCCAGGAAATCAATGAACACATACAAACTTGGGCAAACAAAAGACAACTAGAGGATGATGGTGTCCAGTAGCAAGGTCAAGTCCGGCCAAAACCTACCCACTCCATAAGATTATACTGGCCCCTGGCCCCCCTTCCCCACTTGAAATTTTCTGGAGCCTAAACCAGAGTTGCGACGTACATGTAGAGGGTACAAAAGTTATACATGTACCTAGGTAGCCATTTTGATTCCACTGCGCACGATGAATCTGTGTGTCTTAATATGTTTATGCACCTGTTTTCCCGAGTTAAGTGGAAACAAAATGGCCTTCAAATTTTAGGTTGTCGCAACTATGGTTATGAAGGGACTTTACTCCAGCCAAGCTACATGTAGGTAGTGTTGCAAAGAAGTCCGCCAGGTGAAGTGTAGCAGCAGTTAAGCCAAAAATGTTTATTTCGGCATAAAGGGCCCAAATATTTCTTTTACATGCAACCAGTTTCAACCAGTTGTATCTTCACTTCCACAAGCTATGCATCGAGTGTGGTATCCACACTAGGGTAGCATTGGACCCTCAGTGGGGGGTCTGGTTGGGTGAAACTACTGTCCAACTGTGATTACTCTGAGAACAAATGACTGCAGCCACGGTACACATTTTATATTTTCATCCGTATTACCAATTTCGTACTCAAGTCTCCATACATAGTTGAATAAACACTACAGTTTTTAGGGCATGTTCATCTCAACTCACCAGTGGAATGATTGTAAAATAATTTAATATTGCATCAATCAAAGTACATGTATTTCTTAACTGGTGTGGCGGTCTCAGGAGTCCAGGGTGCTCAGAGATCCAGACGACTACACCGGACATATCTGCGCATGACACTGGGTTCTGCGCATGACGTCGCATGACGTATTTTACCACATTTGGTCATCTGGATCTCTGAGCACCCTGGACTCCTGAGACCTCCACACCGGTGACAAGGACTGGGGAATCCCTTTTATCACGACATTCGGGTAAGATGGAAAGACATTATCAATTTTGCACACGCATCACTGACAATATACAACATTGAGGTCCATTTCCATGGAGCTACAAACAACATACAGGGACAAGAAATGGTCAGAAAGTATTTCAAGCATCGTTTTATTATCTGATTTCTATAGACTTTGAATAATTATTTCATCACAAAAAAAAATATTTTTCCATGTTTGGTGAGCTTTCTAGGGAAGGGGGTCGTTATTTCGTGTCGCAAAAAGTCTAAGAAGCAAGTGGGGGTTTGTGCGCTAACGGAGGTAAGGGTCTTCTCCAATTCATCAATTCTTGATGGGCCAAGTAGGAATAGTCGGGGACTGTTAACGGCCGTACATAACCAGATTTACCTTTCTCTGTACGGAGCTCCTTGACACGATCGTTTAGGTTTAGTCTCGTTACTTGGTACTGCCCCAGCAAGCTCTCCGCTCTGTGGGAGGGAAAAACAAAAACTGGCTTGAAGGTATATAATTTGAGATTGATATATACTTATTCGTATCAAAGAGGAGTGGTGTTATACAGGTTGTCAGTTCACCACATGGGTTTGTATCGAAGGTTGACTGCTGAAAAAAATGTGTATTACTAAAATATTAATTGAAGAAATTATTTATGTGAATTATGAATGAGTGCTTACAATTTCGACAAGATGTCTCGCCTGTAATGGTCATTGATCGTGGGGGGGGGGGGAGTTGTGGTTTCATTGCCTTCACTGACCTACATTGGGGTTCGAACCCTGACGGTGCCAACATGTGAGTTGGGTTTTCATTCCGTACTTGACCGTGCGAGTTTGCCCCCTGTTTTAGGGTCTATCCTCCTACCCCCACAAAAGCATAGCGTGTTTTGGTTCATGACGCGAACAGTCATCACAAAACGAAAATAAGTTGACATATTTGATTGTAATTATTTGAATTCCGTAAAGACCATTTAAAGACCAATTTTATCTTCAAAATTTATTTGAACTGCCGATTTCATCATTTGGTAGCTCTGCCCTTCAAAATGACATATCCCACACACACACACACACACACACACAAATAAAACATCTTTGGATAATACATGTAATGAGTATTTTCTCGCTAAAATGATTTACTGCTGCCAATACGTGATATTGGCAACAAAATACTTTGTAACTACCAGTACGTGTATCCATGACTGAAGTTTTTCATGACATGATATCATTTTTATAAAGCTATTAACAAGGACAAGCCTAGCAATGTAACGTCCACTTGATACCTTCACACAAGGTGGTTTTCGGCCGACAAGTCTTGCCCACTTTCACGATTACTAGGGACAATTCAGCCTAAATGACCTTTGATCTCTTTGTATGACCTTGAACACGAACAGTATAATGTCTGAAGGATTTAATGGTGCAAGTATGGTCCAAGTGTGTTAGCAACTGAATTTGAACTGTTTGAATTGACAACATTTTTTTCCCGCACTTCTAAATTGTACATGTTGACCTAAAATGACCTTTGACCTCTGTATGTGTCCTCAAACCTTAACACTAAAAAATAAAGGTTACCATAATGCAGCTATGGTCCAAATTTGGTTCCAATCGGATTTAAATGCTTCTCTAGAAATCAGTTTTTAAAAACTTGAACCAAAATGTCATACATACACATGCGTACGCGGAAATAGTGATTGCATACTCTCTTCCCGAAGACAAAAAATCACTTTAATACTGACGGGACTCTGCAGTCAAGAACTGCAGCCTCGCCAGACAATTCACCCGGCACCTATACACCCTCCACGTCACAAAGTTACGTCCCAACCTGATCAGTTTCTCCTCCGCCAGTTTCTCCCTGGCCGCCATCCTCTTGTCCCTCGTGTCCAGGAGCCTCGCCCGTCCATCCAGCTGCTTCTCTCGGAGCCGGACCGCTTCTTCACGCTGCAGGAGGGCCTCCTCTCGCCGCCTGATGGCGTCTCCCCGTTTGTCTAGCGCCTCCTGCTGTTGCTGCTTGGGTTGCTCGGGCTGGGGATCTGCAGACTCCTCCTCGGACTGGCTCCGAGGGCGCTCTCTCCTCTGGAGATGCAGCTCCAAGATCTTCGGATGCTCGAGGATGTCGTTGATGGCGGGTCGACAGCCAGCCTTTTGTCATTTAAACAAATAGATGATAAACACAACATATGTTCAGGCTATCAGTCGCAACTGTTAATTTCAGGTATTGATAAGATGTCTTTAGCAACCTATTAGGGGGGGGTACTAGTAGCAGAACGGGACAAGTATACGGTCGTTCCACGGGAAGCATCACGATATGGTGGTACTTTTCTTGCGAATACTAGTTTGATTTTAATATTTTTATGTTGTGTGTATTGATCGTTGAACCAACAAACCTCCATCCCCTAGTGGTAATAAATACCAACAGAAAGCAAATTTATCTTTATTTTCTGATGACAATTGTTAAGTTGTCATACATGAGAAAGTGACTGTGCTTCAAGTTTAACATAAGCAGCAAAACTAAAACGATTGAAGTTACCTTTTGAACACTGAATTTAAGTTTTAAAAATCGTAGCATGTATCATGAATAAAAATGCACGTATTGTGCCAAATACTGTATCAGCCATTTTGGTATGCTTCGACTTTGTAGCTAAGCGTAACCGCGCTTTTATTCGAGGTAACATAATTAGGTCATTGATACCCACCGAGTGTGTAAATGGGTAAGATATTTCCCTGTTATTCCAGAATACATTTTCTAACTAATGGCTGTCATGTAAATACACAACAAAATCAAGCTGTTACAACATGTAATCCCTCACATCAATTTTTAGCATCCTGGAGATGAGATCATTTAGTTCCGATGAATATTGTGAGGGTAGCGGCCGAAATTTCCCTTCCTTTATCTTGACCGCCAACGCCTGTTGGTTGATGGCCGTAAATGGCGGACTAAAGCAAAAAGAACAAGAAGTTATTAATTAGTTAACAACAACAACATAGCAAACCAGTCAGTCCTTGGCATAAGTACAAAACTAAAAGCCATTCTTTTTATTCGCATTGTTTGCACGAGTTTTCCTAAGCTTGACACTTTCAAAGTTTTAAGATGCAGCAAACATCAACATTTTCACAGCAATTATCGGTAAAAATATATCTTCATTCAGTCACAATTTTTATGATTTGGGGTAATTTATTAGTACGGTAAATTGTACAAAACGTTTTTGTTTCAAAACGAACCATTTTATCTCAGAGAACATGGTGCAAAGCATTTTTCCCGGAGAACATGGTGCAAACAATAGTTTTTTTCAATGGTTCTACAATAGTATTTTGTACTTTTCTGAAAGAAAATGTTATATTCTTTAATCGGCAAAGATCCTACACGGCTCTCATCATGCCATATTGGATGACAGCTGAAGCATCCCGTACGCATCATGATGATCGTTGGACTCACATAGTTTATCGTGAACATCTCCCAGCCAAACCTGGGCTGTGCAGATAAACTTCAGAAATTGGCCTCATTAACGTAAACACTGACTGAAACAGTCAGGTATATTTTACCTTTCAAAACAATGCGGCAAAAGTTCCTTGGGTTTAATAAAACTTCAACACGATTCCTGTATAACATGAATGACTGACTGGGCAATCAAATTTATTTGCAAAACGAATTTAGACAAAACCCATTCTAAACTAATTAAAAACATTTATTTGTATTTTAACTACCTGTACATATGCGGTCAAGAAATGAGTTTGTCAGTAGTTTGAAAGGTATTCAGTGGTTTAAGATTATTGATAACCCTAATATCTGGACATACATGTATCGTGAAATAATGTAGTAGTGAAAGGGTTAAGATTGAGGATTCGAGCTGATAGCCAACTTACCTCAAGGAACACAGTTCATATATAAGGCATCCAAGAGACCACATATCGGACTTCTCATTGTACGAACTGTGGTTCATTTGCTCCTAAGTAAAAAAAAATATATATAAAAATGTGTATTTAACGGTGTAAATTGAAAAATGTAAGCCAGGGAGCGCCCTTTCATCATACGGTTTTTGCCAGGTTCTTAATGGCATGCTACAGCCCCAAAAACAAAAGGTCGAAAGCATGGCCATATAAACAGCACTCCTTGCATATTTCAAAAGTTGCAAAAAAAAGGAAAATGGGTAGAAAATGAGGCGTGATACTCCCTCTTTCACACGAAACAATGTCATTTTTCCGTCCTTGCTTTTGTTCTTGGTCAAAAATGCTCTAGGAACACTTTTGCCAGCTTCCAGTTTCACAGGAAGTGAATTTGCTGACTTTGCACGTTTATTTTTTCCTATGCCAAGGACCCCCCACCCTGTTTATTTCCATTACGATGCTTACCGGTGACATATAGTAAGGAGTACCCACAAACGTCCTGGCCAGGCTGGTATCATGGTGGAGCACTCTGGCAAGTCCGAAGTCACCTAGCTTGACACTGTGCTTCGTGTTCAGGAACACATTGGCTGGCTTAAGGTCACGGTGTAGCACGGTTCGACCTTTGACACACTGCTGACATTCGTTGAGTGCCACTGTGATCTGCCCAAGGATCTTCCAGGCAAACTCCTCTTCCAAATACTTCCTAGAGGTCGAAGGAGGAGGCAGCTACTATTAATTTCATGATTTTTTGTTGGTTAGGTTGCAATCTGAAAGCTTATTACACAATGAACATAGTGTACAGTTGTATTTATGTACTCACGGTCAAATTACTGTCCCGCCCGGCACAGATTTTCCGCATAAAAATGCGCTATTTTTATCGTATTCCAAGCATACATGTATTACGTGTTGTAATTTTGGTTGATCTGGCGCCCGGCACTAATTTTGCTCTAGCTAGAAACCTGGTTATACTAATAGGCCAAATAAAAAAAATGCCGGTTTTTCATCAGCGCCTGCATTTGAAAATGGTGCCGCATTTGATTTGTTTAAACAAAATAAGTACTCATCTCCAAATAAGTAATATCACATTTTCATAATCAGACAGAGGGTGCTCTAACACACTTAGACAGAGCTATCTATACCTGGAAGCACTTAGCTTCTAGTTCCTCTGCTATATTTAGTGTTTTATTGTTGTTGTGATATGATCCTATAAATAACAAAAAACGCATTCCTCGTTAATTTTTTTAATATAGGCTCTGGTAAGAAACCCGGGATATTTGTTAATTGGCCTTCGTAATAGCAATCTTACTGTAAAATATCATTGCAAAAATTACGCTAAAACGCTTAAGTTAGTTTGAATTGCAAAAATCAAAGTTAACGCGGTTGGAATGCGCACAAAATAAGTGATAAGATGGAAACCTGTCTCTTCTGCATCTGGAGATGAGGCTGCCCAGATCACCACCCTCACAGTACTCCATGATAATGTAGATGGTGGTCGTGTTCCGGTCGACGATACGGTCGTAGTAACGGACAATGTATTCGTGTCGCAGCTCTCGGAGTAGGTTCACTTCTGAGACCAGCATCTGTTTCTCAGTCTCTGACATGCTTCCATAGTCAATCTCCTTCCAAGCAAGAATCTGCATTTGTATGTAGAATCAAGTTGAAAAAAAAACATGCAATTTCGGTGCAAACTACAAAATTTTCCTAACAGCTTACTGACTTTACTCATAGCCCCATTAAAAGAACACATTTTATAAGACAACTATTGCAATTTTCTCCCCACAATAAGCCACTTCTGAATTACAACTGCGCATGTGCACAAGAATGTCAGATCACACAAGGGTCTATGGGCGAACTAAACTACTGTTTATCTCTAACCTGAATGCTCGGAATGTGCAATTGTAATTGCAAAGTGGCTATATTGCAAACCACAGAACCTGAGATAGTAGAGAATTAGTCTAGTACTAGTAGTACGGCAGTAGAAAATAAGCAAAAAGTATTAGGGCCTAGGGTTAGGGTGTAATTCGTTAAGGTTAGGGTGTAACGGCAGGGTTTCCAGTACAGCCTCAATGCTGGCTTAAGTGAACTGGTTCCGGTGAAAAAATGCCAGCCCAAAAGGATGACCAGATCTGGGCATGCACCACTGTGTACATTGGCAAGTAGATCGGCCGGCAAAAATGTGAGTGCTAATCTGCTAACCGCCGGTTTCCCTTCTTTATTTTCTCCATAATTACCTTGATTAGACTAAGGTCAGTGGACGAAATTTTGAATTGGGCTAAAACTGAATTTATTGATTATTCGTACAAGGCTAAAGGGCTACACTTGCACGTATTGTATACACGACTAGACTTTCAACTGCGTGTTTTCTTTATTCCTGATACAAAAATAGCCGCAGCGCAAAAGGAAAATTTAAACAAAGGAAACCAGCGGTTAGGCCTAGCACCTGAATTATTTCCAATGTTCCAGTCTATGCATGATGATGATGTGACAATGGCAATGCAAATGAGTGAAAGTGTTGGGATAAATTACAGTTAACGGCTCCATATTAATATTAGTACATATCTTCATGTAGACCTAGTGCACTAGTTGACCTAGTACTACTAGTAGTACATGAAGATATGTAGACTAGTATGGCCGTTAATATCCCAGTGTTGTTTATATTAATAAATAAACAACATTTATTTCTTAGTAATAAGGCTGATGTCTCTGACGCCACAGTTCGATCACGTGTTAATTTGCTCTTTAGGCCGATTCATGTTTATGTTTTTCCAACTAATTTTGGCTGCTACGTAGGCTAGGCCTTGATCTAGAACTACAACTTAGAAGTAACCGGTCATACTAAAAAGAGACGAGACCGTGAAAAAGAGACGAGACCGCGCCGAGACCAAAAAAGCCGCGACGAGACCATTAAAGACTCACCAAATTGTACTTTTTCTATATTGATATTAACAAATGACATATACTTTATCCA
>JAVCKS010030034.1:889-12441 GCA_032273685.1 Pteraster tesselatus | reverse complement strand
ATTCTCTAACTGAATATGCCAATAACTCATTTATTTTGTTATCGACTCGTTGCTGGTTTTGTGGTGGTGGGTCACATTTACTGTCATTCTCCCGATTAAAAAAAATTATCGACTTAATAATACTTTGACCTGTGCATGACATATGAATGAGGCCGCTTCTGGCACCTGCACACTTACATCGTTGGTTTAATTGTAAATTCTGTCGCTCTGTGCAGGTACCTAGTGACGTTCAGTCCTCTGATCGACCGACGAGACGAACCCCAAGCCATCATCATATGGGACGTGCTGACCGGCAAGCGGAAGAGGGGTTTCCACTGCGAGAGCGCCGCCCATTGGCCGGTCTTCAAGTTAGTATTTGCATGCGTGCTTTTCGGTTTCTGAAATCAGAAAGTCATTCCTTCTGTTGTTGGTTCCTCAACTATGCCTTCAAAATTATTTTCTTTTTAAACCAGTACAAAATCTCTGCTCTGACTCCTCTTTTTCGTTCTGTGTAGATGGCACAAAAAGTTTGTTTGAACAGAATGGAAGTAGGAAAGCCAGATAGTGCAATTCAGCCCCAAAAAATAACGATTGTGTCATTTGTGCAATGTTTCAATCTTTAGATGGAACCACGACGGCAAATACTTTGCCAAGCAGTCGCAGGACGTCCTGAGTATTTACGAGACGCCCTCCTTTGGCCTGTTGGACAAGAAGAGTATGAAAATATCAGACATCAGGTTGGTACAGTGTTGGTAGATTATGCGAAATGGTAGGCAATCTCGACCACTGCAATAGTTTATGTATTGGTTACGGTCATGACAGACCTCTTTTCATCTTGACCGAAATGCTTCTGGTTTGCCGCTGTAAATGACATGTAAATCAGGCTGTCCGAATAAGAACAGGCACTATGAGAACCTAACGATGGAAATCGTGTCCATTACACAATGGGTTGGTGCTCCATTTCCAGTGTTAGTTTCTCATAGTGGACGCCAAAATCCCTCATCTGACTAACACCCATAACACCATGCTGCTTCACTGACCCTGACAAAGGCCCAGTCGAGCCGATCATTTTGTCTTTGTTTCTTTGTTGTGTTGTCGTTGAGAAATAACCTGTTTGAATTTTGCTGTCTAATATTATTAATTTAAAGGGACTTTGGCTGGTCCCCCGCGGATAATGTCATCGCCTACTGGGTGCCCGAGGTCAACGAGAGCCCGGCTCGGGTCACCCTGGTGGATATACCGTCCCGCAAGGAACTCCGCGCCAAGACGCTGTTCAACGTCGCGGACTGTAAGATCCACTGGCAGAAGCAGGGTGATTACCTCTGCGTTAAAGTCGATCGCTACACCAACAAGAACAAGAAGGTAATTGTTGTGGGACAAGCACCTCGAACAAAAGTTAAGCTCCTTGCAATCTATTTGCCATCCTTATGAAAGTGAATAGACAAGTGGGGAAACAAATCCGAGGAAATGTTTTTTTTTTTACGGGCAGAATAGTTTTGACACATTTTTTGACAATTGCAATGTGGCTGCTTGTTTATTAACTTGACTAGTTTTCTGAATACAATTGCAAGTTTTGTTTGTTTTGTTTTTTTCCATCTCCGTAGGTCTCACTGTGGAACTTTGAGCTGTTCCGCATGAGAGAGAAGCAGATTCCCGTGGACCAGGTAGAGATCAAGGAGGTGATCAGTGCCTTCGCCTGGGAGCCGACCGGCTCGCGGTTCTGCTGTCTCCACGGGGAATCGCCGCGCATCTCCTCAAGTTTCTACAAGATCCACGAGAAGGGAAAAGTGGAACTTGTCAGTAAGTCGGCATATCTATTTTATTTTGGGGTAACGGTTTTGTTGTGTATTGCAGGGTTGGGGATTTTATTTAACCCATTTGAGAAATTTTAGCCATCGGCGAATTTTTCAACCAGTTGAGGAATTTTGTCAATTTTAGAAAATCTTCCCTATTTGAGGGAATTTTCGCCATCTGTGGGGTTTGTCTTATTTGAGGAGATTAATGTCATCTTTTGGGAAAGTTGATACACAATTTGGGGAATGTACCTGTTTTGAATTTCATGTAAATTTCATGTAAATCACGATATCGGCCGAGACATTAAAAATTGATTGTTTACATTTTGCAGAGACACTTGAGAAACGTATTGCCAACAGTATTTTCTGGTCGCCAGCTGGACAATTTGTGGTGCTTGCTGGGCTCCGTAGGTGAGTAGCGCAAACAAGCATGGGCAGTAAACATTCGTATACGTATAACTTGTACTAAATTATTAGTTACTGTTCAGAATCAGTGTGCAGCGACTGTGGTTAGCGTAGGTCAATGTAGGTCAACTGAGCCAGTGTGTTCCAGATTTAAGGGTCAATGTTTAAATATATATATACCTGGATTGGATTACCCCTGTGTTTGATTACCTCCTGTGTTTGATTTGTCCCAGTATGAATGGTACATTTGAGTTTGTGGATGCAGCAGACATGACTGTTATGAATGTGACAGAACACTTCATGGCTACGGACGTAGAATGGGATCCGACTGGTCGCTATGTTATTACCGGGGTCAGCTGGTGGAATCATAAGGTCAGTATGGGGTCAAATGGGCTCGGTACTTGGCCAAATGGGTTTAGCCACCTGGGATAAACACACCCTGAAAAATGCACAAAGGTTCATAGACGAACTTGTAGCAAATGAAACCATTCCAGTATTTCACGGAATATGCAAGACAATGATACAAATCAATCGACAGGAATGAAACCTTGCAAATTATGCAATGTGCTGTGAACATAAGTTTAGTTTGAAATTTGATTGCTACCCTGAAGTCACTTTGTGCAGACATGCCAGAATGTATTTATCTACAACCTAAATGTTTGCACATGTGCAATTGCAATATTCCCAAATGGCGTATTGCAATATTCCCAAATGGCTTATTCCTGGAGAAGCTTATCGTTATCTCCCTTGCGTCTATCACCTTGCAGGTAGACAATGCCTACTGGGTGTGGAGCTTCCAGGGGCGTCTCCTGCAGAAGTGTAGCGTCGATCGGTTCTGTCAGTTGTTGTGGCGGCCACGGCCTGCAATGCTGCTCACCGAAAAGCAGATGAAGGTATATTCGGCTGTCGAGGCTTAAAGGGGGCAGTTGGTCATCCACGGCTGCTTGGGTTTTTGAAGGAGTGCAGACCTTGAATTAATTATTTTTTCTAACTAGGTCCAACAGGCTGTAGATCACTGTAGATCTTACTGTAGTACGCTTTGGATTGAATGGTTTTTTTGAAAATGTATTCAAATTTATGGATTTTTCTCGTGCAAATATTTCGTTCATCTACTTTTCTTTCAATTGGATTTCTATCAATACCTCGAACACTCTTTGTGAAGAAAGTATGCTCACATTTGCTTAAAGACGATCTAATGTAGTGTTTGTAGTGTGCATGTGACGGTACTTTTTCAGATGAAAAGAGTGAAATATCAGCCTCATTTTCCTTGTTTCCCTAATAGGACATCAAGAAGACCATGAAGACTTATAACAAGCAGTTTGAGCTGAAGGATCGCATGAGCCACTCCAAAGCCTCAAAGGTAATGCACCCCCAGTCGAACTCCTAATCCCTGCAGTCATAGCCGCCACTGTGCATTCTTGCTGACGGAGGCCAAGTATGCGTAAGGTCCTCAACTGATTGAGGAACCATCCAAATAAAAAAGTTGTCACACCATCGGCCGGGGTGGAGGTCGGGACATGTTGGTTTGCTCCTCAAGAGTTGGTAGCTCCTGTCAACAAACATAGATCCACCTCGTACCACAATCTAGCTCCTCGACAATCGTTGGATAGATATCCAGGGTTGGAGTTTAGGGAAGTTTGTTTCGTTGTTAGGCCCCCCCCCCCCCTCCCCCATCGGCAAATGTTGAACCGTCTAATATATGCATCCCCTTCCAGCTCTTGCAATCTGTTCGAGCAATCATTTTCCCACCATTGGCAGCTCTTTAACTTTGGACCCAGCTATGGCACCTTAACACTGAGAGTTGTACCTGTCCTTGTTTAATCTGCTCGCATTAACTATTGCCTGTATTAACTGGTTTGTATTAACTATTAACGAATTTATTCCCTTACAGGAGTTGATAGAGAAACGTCAAATGATGTTAGACGAGTTTGCGACCCTTTGCGGCAAGGGGAATGAGCGTTATGAGCAGGAACGTGAACTCCGCATTGAGTTACGCGACGGTAAGGGTCGGAGTTAATACTCCAAATGTATTTTATATCATCTTCTTTTTTATGTATATTGGTGTGTTTTGTATGTAGGTATGTTATAAGTTATTATAAATGTTTTCAAATGTGAATTTTTGTAAAAACTTTATATAAAATAAGCTTGAAGCTAGTGAAAATTAAAACTCTTTAAGTGGAATTCCTGAGTTGGGGTTCTTGAATGGGAGTTCATGTTTGAATAACGAATCTCTATAAAGTGCTCACAATCAGATTCACATTGCTACGCAAACCAATTTGTTTTTTTCTTCTTGTTTTATAATGACCAGGAGTTGATACAGACAATATGTTTAATGGCGAAGAAGACGAGGAGGTTGTAGAATTCTTTGTTGGTGAAGAAATCACCGAGGTCAACGAATTTGGGGACGAGTAATCCAGATATCTAGTCTCGCTTCCGTACCGATTCAGTGGGTCAGCGTCAGGCCGAGCTACGGGAATCAACTTTAGAATCGTCAGTTAGAAAATAATACAAACAGTCTTAGTAATAGTAGTGGGTTTTTTTTACCCCTTGTTAGAAAATATTCTGTAAACGCAAAATATTTATATTTCAGTCTTTTTGTGTCAGAATTGTAATACCTTTCTTCACAAAAAAGAAGATTTCTTCAACTCAACGACTAACTAAATCCTTTAAAACAGGATTGTTGGTTGCTTACCGTACTATAAACAGGCAGAAATTACCTCACCATAGTAATAACTAAATATCAACAGAATAGGCTTTAGCTAATAAAGCTTTTGATTGTGTGATATATTAGCCTGTGAAGGAACTTGGGGGCATTATTTGCCTCAACAAAGGGCGTTTTAAAACCATTATAAATATATATATTTTGAACCATGGCCAGTTTTAGATGCTTTGAAAAGCAACTCAATTTCAAAATGGCATTCGGGCATGGGATACACATCAGCTGGAATCGGACTAAATGTAAATTTTGGATCGGAAACTGCCCTCTCAATCATACTAGACGCTGTCGTTATGAGGGTGTACCTCACCATTGTAGGTTCATTTGGTTGTATGGAATGTACCCATCACCGTTTCGGTTAAAATAGAGGATCATTACTCAATATTATAATGTAGTACAGTAGAAAATAAATGGGAAAAAAAGAATGTTGCGGGACGTAGGTTTTGATGTGGAGTCTGTCATTATCTTCTTATTATGTACTGTTCGATTTCATACCGATTTAAGAAATAATCGTAAACGTTAGCCTTTAAAATGATGTGCGGCACGAGAATAATCTATCCACGGATACAAAGTACTGTACATGTACACGTGCTTGACACTTCTTTGACACTCCCTAGTCAACCTCGTTTTCATTGTAAATATGCATTACACACGCACGGATGGTCAGGACGGGGGGGGGGCGCGCCTATATGGCGCTCAGCTAATTCAGCGCAGTCGGCGTCATCGATTGATTGTATGTTTTGTTACGTCGCTAGCTAGCTAGTCACTCAGTTCCAATTCCTTGCTCTATGCTCAGTAGTACTACTGTACCACTACTAGTACTAGTAGTAGTACTATCTCTGCTCCGTGATATTTATACGAATAGTGGGCCTAGTAAATAGTCAATTTATTACTAATTTGTACTAGTACGTGAGCCTATAAGAAAACAGTACATGTACAACCACAACACAGCCAGAAAGCAAGGTAAAGTAGATCTGGGCTATTTTTTGACTAATTTATTTTGCTACCTCACAGTACAGTGTGAACGGTACTCGGGCCTACGTTGAATTGACGAGGTTTCTAGACTAGATCGGTCCAGCGATCCGTCAAGGCCCGATTTTCAAGAAAGGGTAGGCCTAGGCTATAGTTTAAATATTTATGCGTACACATCCGAATCTAAGGCAGCTTGGCCTATTTTCCCCAGAACAAATTCGTGTGGTATGCTCTCTATGCAGGCTGTATGCTAGACCGTTTCACGTGATTGCAGATTGGGGGGGGGGGGCGTATGGCCTAGTCTATACATATTCGGAACTGATAGATTTTCCCATAGACCTAAAGGTCTATGATTTTCCCATAGACCTAAAGGTCTATGATTTTCCCATAGACCTAAAGGTCTATGATTTTCCCTTGTCTAATAAGGTACATTTGGGGTAAATAAATGTAGGAGCCAACCGGCGGTTAGCTCCTAGGCTAAATTCTTGTTAAAAATACAATTTATTTTTATGTACGTTTTGCGGGCTGGCAATTTTCTTTTCCAGAATAAAGGCTACGTTGCAGTTGCAGTTAAAAATCTAGTTGCCCATACACAGTACGAGACCTAGTAGTACTAGTAGACCTAGCCCTTTAGCCTCGTACGGATAAGATAGAATTGTAAAACTTAAAAAGTGTCCTTTTTATCATTAAATTACCACTAGTTTTAGCCAAATTCAATACTTCTTCTTCAACTGATTCCTAATTGAAGATTTTTTTCCAGTCTAATTAGGGTAAGATTTGGGGGAAAAACCTGAAGAGAAACAGGTGGTTAGCACCCAAATTTGTTCCACAAAATTTGTATTCCTTATATGTTTGCTGTGGTATTTTATTTAATAGGCTATAAAGAAACTGGTTAGCTACAGTAGTCAAAACTGAATAAGGCTTTCCTCAATGGAAATGGATCAAAGGCCAGGAAACCCCAATTCTAAATCTGGTAAGTAAATAAAAGATGCCTAAGAATGTCTAAGTACAGTGCTATGCATTTCTTCAGTACAGTTGTTACTGCATGTCAGGTGAGCGTTGATGCAGTGAAAAATAAATCAAACATAAGTGACAATTAGAGCCCTAAGCCATAACCATTTGTCATGTTGTGAATAGAGCCTTAAACAAACTAGTGTCAGTAGAAATTGGCTATACATCTGTATATGAGGGACAAATTCAACATTTGCGTTACTGTAAAAAGCAAAAAATGCTATTTCTTGGTATCGATTTCTTGAGGTTAACTACTGTTGCCAAACATCATCAGAAGATACAAATTTGTTTACTTTTTATTTGGAGTTATCATGGACTAGCTAGGAATTGTGTTTTTTTAGAATGGCACGAGGTTTTATTTTATATTTAATTTTTAGCGGTATAAAAGATAAAAGGCGGCCTCCAAAAAGGTAGTTGGCAGGGATGCTAAATGTGTGTATCTTTTACTTAGCATTAATACAGTACCTATCACAGACTCGTAAGCGGTTAATTCGGACATTCTCTTTTATTTCCTAGCTAAATTTACTTGAATATTTGCTTTATTTCCAGATGCAGACTATTCCTTGTCCTTCTGTACATACATCTTATGGTTCTTCTCGGTTGTTCTCATAATCCTAACTTTCCCGATCACAATCTGGTTTTGTTTCAAGGTAAGTAACCCAAATGAACCATAGGGACCCTGGCACAATATAAGGCTTTTGCTTTGCTTGATGCCCCCTGTTATAAGCCTCGTGCAGCCCCTGAATATTTATTCTGGTGCCAACACTGGCCAGCTAACTTGTAAACTTGTAAATGTGCCTGAGCATGAAGGTTTCTTGATATCTTGCAGACAGTTGCTGAATATGAGCGAGCGATCATCTTCAGGGTGGGCCGTCTGCTGCCCGGTGGGCCTAAGGGACCTGGTCTCTTCTTCATCATCCCCTGCATTGATGACATCCGAGTGATCGACCTCAGGACCCTTTCGTTTGATGTTCCTCCGCAAGAGGTAGGACAATTGATAGCTGACATAGTTTGATCAGGAATTGAACCATCTTTTTTGGAGGGCTTGTCCAAATGCTGTTTCTCTAACTCTTCTGTAACACGGGGACACCACCCAGTGAAACAATTTATACGGATTAATTCATGGAATCCTCCACACCTCAATGGGTAAGGGCATTACAAGATCTGTGGTGTAATTTTCCAATCAAGCTATTTTCCTCCGTAAATAAATTAGAACGCGGTTCAGTTTGATTTCGTAAGGATCTTTAATGTATAAACAGATCTTTTGTCTACCTGCTCATTCATATCTTTTTTCGACTTTAACAATTTTGAAATTGTATGCTTATTGTCAGCATAAATAAAATAAGGAATAGTTGTCACACGAGCCAAACCCAGCGATGTTTGTAAAGTGGTATAATAGTTTATAGTGTTACTTTTACGAGTAGACCCCACGGGGTTTATACAGCATTTAGATATTCTCTCTAATTCGGTAAATTTATTCGGCAGATCCTATCCAAAGACAGCGTGACGGTTACCGTAGATGCTGTGGTCTACTTCCGTGTCCATGCCCCGACCATGGCCGTCATCAACGTGGAGAACTACAAGAGATCCACCGAGCTCTTGGCCGCCACCACTCTGCGCAACGTCCTGGGCACCAAGACCCTGGCGGAGGTACTCAGTCACCGGGAGGAGATCAGCAGCACCCTGCAGGCCCTGCTGGATGATGCAACCGACCCTTGGGGCGTCAAGGTGGAGAGGGTTGAAGTGTAAGTCAGATCTGGAAATGTATCGCATGGTCTCTTTGATACCTTCCTCGCCTTCATCAGTGGAAGCCCCCCTGGATGTAATCCCGGTGCCGATATGTGTTTTTTCCCCTACCTAAAACAATTCCTTCTGATATGTTCAAGCTGCATCAACTAGCTTCCCAAAATTATAGGAAAGGAGAAGTGGGATTTAATTGTTTTTGTAATGTCCCAATTGTGCTTACATTAGCTATCGCATTAGTAGTCATTCAAGTTTGCAAATGTACCAAGTTTTCTCAACAGGAATAAGGCTGCCTGTTTAGTGTGGAATTTCAGATTTTTTTGTAAATTATCCTTTGCCTTGGAAAAACTAAAATATTGGAGGAATTTCTCTTTATTCATTTATTTATTTATTATTATGAAAACAAATGGGGGGAGGAGGAAAATAACCTGTTGTCTCTTACTGAAACTACATGTAAAATAAATAGATTGAAGAATAATCCGAGATATATCTGTAAATATTTTGTTTCCTACAGTAAGGACGTCCGTCTGCCGACTCAGATGCAGCGTGCCATGGCCGCCGAAGCCGAAGCCTCCAGAGAGGCTCGTGCTAAGGTGATCGCAGCCGAGGGCGAGCAGAATGCCGCACGCGCCCTCAAGGAGGCTGCTGACATCATCGCCGAGTCCCCCAATGCTCTACAGCTCCGCTACCTGCAGACCCTCAACTCCATCGCAGCCGAGAAGAACTCCACCATCATCTTCCCGCTGCCGATCGATATCCTATCCGGGATGATGAACAAGTAGCAATTACAGAGCAAGCATGGAGGCAAGGCTAACCAGCTGCCTGTCCCAGACATTAGTTAAAAAGCTCTGCATAAAGCCAAACGCACCAACACTCTATAAATATGTTTCCCGTTTCGATCGACATAATCACAGATAGTGCTGTTGTACACAGCGAATGAGAATATTTACGAGACAAAGCAAAGTAGTGCAGCCAAACTGTGAAGTCACATGATTACAGAATATCCTATGATTGCGGCTCGCCAACTCAACAGGGGTTCATAAATGATCAGTATTACTAACAGGTTTCAGTAAAGCAGGCAACATGCTTTTCACTGCCATGTGCGTTGGGCCTTAAGTGACTTTGTTAAAGACAAGTATAACGTATATTCTTTAAGATATATATACTCACTCCACTAATGTTTGTCTAATCCGCCATGCTAACTCTTCGTAACTATGTAAGTCAGATGTTGAAATGATGAATACATTTTTTTCAAATCTGTCTTGTTTCTTTGTAAATGTGTCTACATGTCTCAGACAATTACATAACAAGATCAACATTTTTTTCAAATTTTTGAATCAGATCCGTCAACAACAAAATCATAATCCATTGTACCTAAATGAGTAAATTCAACGTGATTATATAACGAGTGTAAATAATATATCCATTTGTGTATTTACTTCAATGAATTCCTCAAAAAATTTGAAGTTAATTCTGTTAATGCCTAAGTGCCACTTATCATATTTTCTATTTTCCAAAAATAAAAATCATAATTCAAAATGGAAAAGTAAAAAATCTACAGTTTTACAATAACTTTAAACGTTGCCGTGTTACCTGTATGTAAATTAATTTCTCTAAAAGATTACTGAAATTATTACTGTTAATTAACGAATCTGTGTAAGTCTATTTCATGTGCAGTGCCACTTAAACTTTTCTTTCACTGGTTTACAATGACCTAGATTACATTGTTATGGATAGAGTTGTTTATAGTCCCTACATATACATAACATTCATAAAGTTTCATGCGTGAATATAAAATAGAATTTTGATCACTAAAACAACCAGAAACTTATATTATTCGAATTTTGTTTAATTCGTGTACTAATGATACTTTTATCTCTTTAACATACTTTTGAATTTTTGTTATTAAATATTTGCAGCAGACAAAATTGTAGTCAATACACCAAGCATATTTGTACAACCGCTTACATCCACTAGCTGATTTTGAGAAAAGGAAAATCAATTGTAATGGAACAAACTGACAAATTTACAATGTATTTTCCATTGTGAAGTTAGTTTATAACGTGGTTCAGATTAACACAAAAAACCTACTCATGTTATTACCATGATTGGAAAACGTGGGTGTAAGCTGTTTTGCAACTAAGGTCTGGAAATGTGTGACACAATGAAATTTCTCGACTGTAAAAGAAAGAAATCCAAGGACAACCGTGTGGAAAATCTCATTAACCAACGACTTCCCGTTATAATTCTTACCTACTGACTGTTTTTTCTCTACTCGGTGGCGCTCAATTTACTGAACGTGCAGCGTGCGTCATGTACAAACAAACAATTTACACAACATAAAATCTAAGGAAATTATATGATGTGCATGAGTGTACAGTATATGAAAGCGGAACCCAAGTATTTTCTATAACTGCTACCTAGACTAGGCCTACTCGTTTCACATTTTCTATTCGTCGTTGTATAATTACCAATATCAGATGTTTTGATAATTAGTGCATGGAATGGCAAAAATAATCTAGTTTTGTTTATATTTTTGGTGAAGAGCTGATTGAAATAAATTTGTCAAAATTGAATTTATCCGAATTTCTATAGTAGATGTTTTAGTGTTCAAGTTGTTATTTGTCCGAATTTAATATTTCCGAATTTTCTGAGTACTCCTTTTGTGTTAAAGGTGTACTGTCCCATTTCAGACCGAGTTGAACATGAGAAGTTGTTTTAAAGGTTGAATTGACAATTTGGCAATTGAGTACATTTTGACAACGTTGCATTAGATAACAAAAATTATATAGCAAACAAAAATGCTAGTCCAATCATGCCAGTCCAATTTTTGGTCAACTGCCAGCAATATTTTTTGTTCAAACGAAAATACTCTGTAGATAGATTTCTGAGCTATATGATCACCTCCGCACAGTACCTATCTCTGACCAGTG
>JAVCKS010030012.1:0-10964 GCA_032273685.1 Pteraster tesselatus | reverse complement strand
TAGGTCTACGATGGTTTTCATTGCTGGTCAAACCCAATTGGGGTTTCGCTAATTTCGCTAATTTCGATACCATGTAGATTTAGCTCAAGGATAATATTAGTCCTTTAGCCGATAAATGTTACAACACTGACTACAAGCAGAATCTATCATGTATCATCATAACTACTAGCGCCACCGTATATTACCGCAGACCAAATTAGAAGAAACAACTACAGTTATAATGTACCTTCTAACTGCAGACTGAGGATAAACAATTTGAAAGCATTATGAACGACTACGAGTGTTTTATAAATCACAGTTTAGTATCACAAAACTGAATCTATAGAATCTCATTAGTGGCAATTACAATGAGCGTGCCAAAAATAGGTTTGGTTTGGATTAATTAATTTTGAAACGACGCCAGGTGCTTTTTTTTTTACATAATAAATATGAGATCGTTGCAATGGACATTACGCTTTATAATGTCCGGTTAAGTACCGGTAGATTGAATTATGCTCTTTTCCTTGCATAGCAAACCAGTTACATTATGTAAAATTACTAAATGATTAGTTGAATTCATCCTACGTACAGTAAAATACTGCATAGCAACTGTACTTTCTGTCCACTTTCTGATTTAGAAAAAAGTAAGTTGCCTCGAGCCCAACAGTGTTGTCATTTATTCAAAAACCACACTTAAAAAAACGTGATGCCTTTCGTACATGTACATTCACCATGAAGAGATTTTTAGCAGTATACCTAAAGTACTTAATCTGGAAAAATATTTTAAATCAGTAATAATGGAATTTTGTTTTAATAGCACACCTTGGACCCTAAGTAAAATGATGACTCATATACACAACTCAGTAACCATCCTTTTGGTATGGGCTTCGTAGGGAGCTATTCAGCCCTTAGCCTCTTGGTGGTGGCACCATAGAGGTAGAATTTGTTTAAATTGTGACCCACTCTACATAATAATAATTTGTGTAAATGTTTAGATCAGGCCTGAAATTGCGCGGAGGCCACAGAGGCCGTGGCCTCCGTTGGGCCTGCATGTGGGCCTTGATACCTCTTGTGTTGTTACATTGTACAGCTTGTCTTGGCCTTGGTGCACTCACAAATTAATGGCCGCAAGGCCGATATTCCAGGCCTGTAAGTGAAAGTTTATTTCATTGCAATCCGAAATATGCCAAGTTAAAACATAATTGTTTTACTATTATTATACACTAGCGCACAGTATAGCTTAATGGGAAAATTACGGTAATGTTGTTTCAATAAAATGCTTGTTATCGCTATATTTTAGTATTTGTTTTTTTTGTAATGTTGAGACCCAAAATGAGCACCATGTTGTGTTCAATTACTTGTATATAACAAAAAGCTAAAAGTCATACACACTGTTAGCAGAAAAAAGAACGAAGGTTTATTAATTATCTGCCAATCATTATTTAGAACCGAGGTTGTGATCCGTGCGGTTAATCCAGGTATAGTGTTAACCGCGAGGTGCATGCATCTTCTTCATTTGGTTCTTATCCACCCTCAACCTCCCTCTTGCCACCGGCGTCTGAGATTCAGTCGCGTGAATTGACAGCAGCCGTCGGGGGCGTAATTAATAATTTGACAGTGATCAAATAACGGGCCTCGTTTTGGACGACGGCATAGTGAGATCCGGTGAGATACGCGCAACAAGATGGAGACTTGTACTAAGCAAGGGCTCATTTGTAAAGTTATACCAGTATAGTGTGACTTTATGTTACATTGCTTGAAATACCACCTATCCAACCTCTTTACGACGTATAAAACGGGCTTGAATAAAGAATCACTAAATATAACACAAATGTGAATATTTTATGGTGTAGCATGTTTTCTACGTTGCAAATAATTGAAAACACGAAAAGCCAAATTAAAGGAAACTTTAGAGGACTTTAGAGGACTTACAAGAGGAAAATATGGCGGACATAGATCAAGATAATAGCCAATATGTATGACGTATTCAGCTTAAAATTTCTCCATATTTTTCTCGAGATTAATAGTCCCTGCACAGAAAATCCTGTAGCGGTATGATGGTGTACGTTATAATGGTAAACATAACCAACTGATTACCCTACAAATTAGCAGTCTAATGATTGTTTTTGAAAAGATCATAATAATATTGTCATAAACAGTAAAATACTGTATCTGCAGGCTCTGTAGAATGGTACACATTTCTTGTATTTTTGATAAATATTAATCTTTACCTATATTTTTATTTACCTCGTCTTGTATGACATTTCGAAGTCTGTCGTTAAAAAGTCAAATTCATTTATATTTTTCTTTTCAAACACTCAGAGAAAGGTTGCAGGAAAATATATTAGTGTACGGGAATTATTTTGGCTATGCATCTGTGGCGACGTCCAACAGGTTTTGGCAGATCACAGTTTGGTGCTGGTATTATAATACGAAACACCAACCACAGTAAGCGTTTTCACGAACAACCCAACCTATTCCGATCTCATCTCGTACAATATATCACCATTAGCTTAACTTAATAGTCCATAGCTAACGTTCGCCATTAGTTCCATCTGCAAGTCTAACCATCCCTTTAACACGTCCCGTGGTAACAATCCGAACGGGTCGTGATATTACGGTAGGGTAGGGGACCTGCACGCTTGATTCTCTCCACTTGTTTTCTCGGGACGAAATTTCAGGGGCGAGTAGCTAATGAAACGTGCATCTAGACTGAGCGATTGGAATAGAGGGTTCGGCAGAGAGCCCCCTCTTCGCTCATGACGTGACATTACCCCATGCAAACAATCGAATAATAACGACCGATTGCTAGTCCTTGAGATGCTGCACAATGGATAGAAAAATGTCCCCTCGTGTGATACGCCAAGCATGTTTCAAGCAGAGGCTGCTTAGAGATGGGGAAGTAAAGATGTTTGGGGTGGGTAGGAGAGAGTTCGACGAGCCGGTAACCAAATCAGTATTTGATAATTGCTTGGGTGGGGTTGGCAAACACGACAGTTAATTAACACCAGAGGGCGTAAACGGTCCGGCTCGTGTCACTCATCCAGTCCAAGAGCTCTTCTCTAAACCCCATCGTCCAAGCTGTCAAAATATACAGCGCCATTTTCCCCTTCCCCCGCCGGCCGATTGGTCTCTGCCTCGCCAAGCTGCTAAACGTCGCGTGTTTTGGTAGGTGCAATAAGCTTCGTTTAATAACAAAGCTACTATACTGCCTGGATTGATATATCCTTCTATCCAGATGGATTACAAACGAATACTATGAAACAATCGTCCAATGTCCGGCTTACCTTCACCCGATCTTAGAAACGAGTTTGGTTTTAGGGTGTAATGTGTTGTACCGATTATGGGATGATCTTAAAAGTTGACGTGGTTCTTCCTCGTGGAAAACACGATATGAATATATTCGTCAGTGAGTTATGTTCCAAATAAGTCTGGTGTTTCGATTTGCCAAGCCTCACTTATATACTGCTAACAGGCAACTAAAATGGGATATTCAAACGTCAAACGGTATACCACGTTTTGTTCCAATAGGCCGTTTACATAATATTACGCAAATTGTATACATGTACTTACTTTCTTCACAAAGGTTACTGTTGACTACCCCAAAGCTTGTCTAGACTCACACAAGCTTTGGGATTGTCAAGAGAAACATTTGTGACGAAAGTATGCATACAATTTGCATATTCACTGATATCGAAAGTTGGCAGTAGTTATTTCCAAAAAGTATTTAGCTGCTATAGGCTATAACAACTAGTCATACTGCTGCGTAATCCACCAATCCCTACGGCAACCGTATGCCTGACACCCCCTCACATAAATTATATAGTTAGGTGGGGGTGGAGGTGGGGATAGGGGTTGGTGGTATAAGTTGGTGGTAGGGGGTGGGTGTATGTGATTGATGGCCGGGGGAGATGGTGGGAAGTCTAATTTCCGTAAGGGGCTATATATAATATTCAGCATTCTATCAACACTCTATTCATTGTAAAAAGAAACAATGCCGCGTGTTACCGCGTACGACTTGATGTCGTTGTACACGCCCAGGTTATTACAGTGGTTTGTTGTGTGTGGGAGGGGGCAAACGTTGTAAGATGCTACGACTACTATACTATTATTACTAGTCTTTGTACAAGCGTGGAAATGTTACAAACATTAGGCGGCTTCTAACAATTATGTATTGTATCATTCCCTTTAATTCTGGGCACGTAAAGTGTTTTCAAAAATCACATGATTTATTTAGCATAATATAATATCATTTGTACATAAATGCCAGAAAGTATCCAGTAATTAGAGAAAGCTTGCCTTTTTTCGCAGGGCATTGCAATATATTGATAACACATCACTTCCTGTACGAAGATTCCTTCTATGCGGATTTATGCAAGAGACCAGTCAGCTGGAAAGGCTTTTGTTTCCTAATGTCCAAACCTTCGCATTAACTTATGCCAGATATACTAAGTTACATTATTGTTTGGGACAAAGATGGCTGGAAAGTTATTTTCAGTCCACTCGGCAAACTACGAGTGGGGGGGTGGGGGGAGGATTATTCTCATGCTTCACCTTGGCTACGCCACTGATCACAAGAACAGATCAAAGTGAAAATGAACATACAAGGACGTGTCTGCCGAGGAACGTACGCAAATAAACACAAAGCGTGGTGGTCGAGTTTGCCTCAAGGGCGCACTCAGTTTCACTGGTTTGACTAACTGTCGCATGTTCCTGTCAAAACCTTGCTTTCAGTTATACAGTATAGACTAAAGTATAGATTGCAAGACAGCGAACGACTGAAGGAAACTGGTATAGTGTGCACGTGTGAGGCGTCGAGAGCCAACCGGTCGATTGCTTGCAAAACGAAGTGGTTCTGTAACATAATTTCCTTGGAAATCTTATCAGAGGGTTTGTTTTGTTGTTGAAAACACATAATCATGATACTAAATTAATCCTTACTTTGTTAAAAATGCACAAGTAAACAGTTAACATTTCGCATTAGGCAATGTTAAAAATCGGCAGTTGACGCCACCTAAGTAACAAGATAAGTGCGTTATGTATACGTGCTCATAAAACAATTAGTTAAATTGTTTTTGTCTTTCCTGCCCAATCACATTTTGCAAGCTTTTCTACACAGATATATTTGTGATGAAATCGACCTCGAAAATTGGCTCTATCTGGCTTTTGAAGGAATCACTAATACATATTTTGCTAGCGTCCAAGTGGTCCTTACTGAAGGGAAGTATCTCCCTCACCATCACTCACAATAAAGAGAAATTATTGAGATGAGCGGCGAAGCCTAATTTTGTTTTGGGCTAGTGGAGTAGCGTTACTTTTCTCGCCTTCACCGCTGTAGGTTCTCGGTGCAGCATGTACCATCATGTAGATTGGGATGTTGCGTTACCGGTACCTCATAGGGTTTCTCCTTGCGTCTGGGGCGTTCCTCCCGCTCTACTATCACATTTGCAGCATTTGTCTTGCTTGGTAGATGTAAGTAGCAGAACATCGTCGGCTGAAAGCAAAAAAGGCTTATGTTAAAGACACAATTCAGATTGCGATGGTAATCGATTGGTTTCCTAACAAGTTTTAGTTAATTCAGCATTGAGTTATTCGCGTTTTAAAAATTGCAGCAAAAAAGGCTTAGGCCTATAATCATGACGATTGAAAAGGACGTGGGCCTATGAGCTCATTAAACCTTCATTACGATTAACAATATCGATACGGGTAAATTTTGGTACATGCCCAAAGTGTAAGATCTCATAACATAGGGCTTATAAGCCCCTGCTCCTCCGTGCCGACGAAATTCAACAGATTCAAGCTTTCGATGTTTCGTCGACCCGATACTAATTGCATGTGAAACCCCGTCATATATTCCTAGGCAATATAGGGAATGTTATGCGTTACTCCCCTCGCTTTAACATTGATTGTATTAACGTAATAGCATATTATGTGATAGGCTACCACGGCGCTTTGATTTCATTAATCGTAAAGTATTTGCTTTACGTGAGGCGTTACATTAACAGCCTGTCGCCGAACGGATTCTACAATAATGACTCTTGAATAATCGATTTCCTGTTTGTATGTCACTAACTCTATGGTATAACTTGGGTAGTTATCTATCATCATTATAGATGGGACGTATGGAAGAGCATACTTAATAGACCCATAGTACTATACACCGGCAATTCTACGCCATATCAGGGACAAGCTTATAGCAGCAAAGGGGTGGAGTAACAAAATAACGATTTGCGTCGAGAATATTTTTTCGTCGATTTCCATAATTTGTTTCTGAGATATCGAGGTCTTTCTGGACAAACTTTCATTTGAACCATATTAACTCTTCAGGGCTTCGAACAATGCGGTGTTGCTCGCATATCTTGTGCTAATATCTTCTGTATAATCTTCTAACCGTTCAGCAGATACACATAATTATGCCTGTAAGAAATCGCGTATACGTTTAGCTGTAGCATGTAAACGTATCGTGCTAAGATAAGAGTATACAAGCACACGATCACTACCTGACAACATTGCCATCGGAATAAACAACACCCGCTGTGTAGTAATTCTCACTCGGAAGTTACCCCCGTCAATACCCACGTACACAAGGTGACAAATATTGAGCAAAAAACACCAATTAGCATGCAAATTTAGGACACGAGTGGGTATTGTGTGGCGACACCACATTCTGACTGTGATTGATTGACTGATTGATTGACGGGACATGCTGATATCACCAGATTAAATCTATCAAATGTGTCTCCCCACAACTACAAACTACTATCGCCTAGTTCAAAAAGCTAACATTGTGTAAATATTATAACGCTCATATTTAATTTTAGCTAAACTGGTTCGAATAAGATATTTAGGTTGTATATCTATTCAGCACAGATTTGTCGGGTCTTATGTTTATGCGAAAAGTGGTCGAACCTCATACTGAATCTTGTCACAGCTCGACGCCGCTGTGCCTTTAAGTCACCATGTCATATCACCGAACCGCGTGATTGGAGGAGGATGGTCACTTTTGACAGCAAGTAAGGGCGAAGTCATGCCAGGAATGTAGCTAGAGTACCCAAGATGATAAGGAGGAACGCCGGGAGGGGGCAGGAGAGCAACCATGCGAATACAATACCAATCCAAGGTTCCATCTGCATGCAACTCGTCATATTATCTTTCTCAACAAGACTACAACCTACAAGCTTGTTTCTTCCGGGGGGTGGCACCGGTATAGGGACAGGGGATCATAATGTGCCGTCTGAGCACACTTTCCGTGTATGTTGAAATGTCCAGTCCCATATAACACCTTGGATGGTTGTTTTTGTTGTTGTTGTTCTCTGTATATTAGTCCGATGTTCTGGTTGAATTATCAAAAAGCATTTTGGTGACATTGTTTTATTTATTGAGAGAGACAGATAGAGAGAGCGGTTGTTTACATACCGCAGGGGGTAACGTCTTGATATGTCCGCTTGGCTGGATACTCCCTCAAGGAGGAGCAATGTTGACGGGTAGATGGGCCCTGACCACCGGCACCTCTTAGTTAAGGTCCCGGTGATGTGACACATCAGACCCCGTAATGAATTCTGAGGGAATAACGAGGCTAGCCAGAAGGCTAATGACATTTTTAATAAGTGACAAGCAGCGGGAAATGAGTACTACACGAATACGGTTTTAGCTCCTGATTGTTGATGTCGACAATATGATAAATTGTCTCTACGTATCTAAATTAGAGCTCCGAATAATATTGTTTAGGTTTTGACCCCTGTGCGCAGTTATCTTCAGTGGACAATTTGAATAACAAACGACCAGGCGGTAATTCGTTGCAGTGTGAATAAGTGGAGCAAACGATCTTAAACGTTTCATTGACTGTCGTAACTGACAGTCGTATAGGCCTATATCAGTTCAAACGGAATGATCGCGGTTGGCTCCATAATACACCGTGTTGTAAATTTCAGTCACTCTTTAATATAATGCTTTTTGTTTGTTTATTATGAACTGAAATGATGTGTAGCAAAATTCTCCATTTTCGTAAACACGGTTAACGACGATAACTATACCGTGTTTTCTATAACAACCACCCCGCTGTAACTCGCGTTTCTATTCTATCCATTTTACTGAGTCCTGCTTGTCAAGGCCGGCCGGACATTTCCTCAAGGGACCGCCCCTCAACCCGAGCATCGACTGTATGTTAACAAAGTCCCCAGAGTGCGTCGCTGACGCTGCAGGAGCTGGCTTTTCTTTTCACAGGTAATGGGTTGGGCGGGGCGTCGCTTTGCACATCCGATCTCGGCTTACAGGGGCAGCTTTTCCTCCCCGACTCCCCCGTGCTTTTGTCACGATCCGGTGTATGGGAAAAGGAGGGGGCCATTAGCCGCTCAGTAGCTCTCGTCACGCCGAATAATACCGCGCAGAACCCGGCTCCGATTCTCTTAGCAAAGGCATATAATGTTCATCCACTATACGACAAACTTCACGGGCAGCCCACAATGCGATGTTTGTATAAATACAGATTTTACCTGACGCAGATGATATGATATCCGATATCAGATACCCATCCCTCCAAAATAATACCCGTACAAACTGGAGAACACCGTTCGCCACCCCTCTTAATCCTGATTGAAAGACTGCCACCGAGGAACATAAACGACGGAAGAAGATCCCGCACTGTGGCGCTATTCTCTTCAAACCAAAACTGAACCATCTGTTTTTTTTTGCAGAGCTGTTCAGAAGCTGAAAGATGGGTGTGGTATCTATGGACACAGTCATTCAAATCCCAGCTGAAGTAACCCTGCTTCTCTAGGAACAGGTTGTTCGTATAATATTCCTCATATCGTGAGACCTATAATTACTTGTGATAACCACTGACAAATCGCAGGGGGTACACACACGCTAGAAAACATGATGTACGTTCTTTATAGTAAAGTGCACGATACTTGTATCTGACCCATATGCGCCTTACTTGGTACATCATAGCTCGAGTGCCTAATACACTACGCATATTGGTTACACTTTGATTCACAGTATTTTTGTCAAATTCGTGACGATTATAAAACCCGTTGACAGTTGGAAATACAAAACGCTTGCTGAAGCCTTTTGCGTATAAAGTTAAATGTTTGTTTCCTTTAGTCTTTCGTTACAATCGCGTGTTCATACTAAACCACTTAACGAGTACAACGTTTATGCAAAAGAAACTAATGTACTACGGAATGTCTCGATGAAAATAAACATAATGCTATAATAAGGTCTATGTTGAATCACATTGAGAATAATCGCGACACGGTCATACGGTATAAAAATGGTGGCGAACATAAAACAAAAGAATGCTGCCGCTGGTACAATTGCAAGTTACGATGGAAAACGTGTGGAATACTATGGTCCCAGACTTGGAATTTGACCACACGTCTGACACGAACGACATCTTACAGCCATGTGACCGCCATAATGATTGGTAATTGGCTGATTAAAAACGACAACAAAATATTATTGTTCCACGAAAACATCACCTCTGCGCGATGGACAAAGTTGGTCACAAGAGGGCTCTTTTTTTCAGTACTACAGAAAGATAGATGCAAAGATTGTGTACGAATTAATTTCCGGGTTATTCAGCTTTTATTGTACCTAAATATTTAATCGGCTATTACCGTGAACAGACAGAAAAGAAATAAACTTGGAATACATCCCTGAAGACGTCCCGTCGTTCTGCAATTGACTGAGGCCTCTGATACCTTTAACTCTACTGGCCTGGTCAATTTTACATAATAATGTTAGTATTTTCTAAAAATTGGTATTGAAAAGCAGTTGTGACGTTTGGAGTGCACGTGTATGCCAGTCAATTGCCGTATAGCCTATGTATAACTAATCACGCAGTATACAACCTAATGATTTACACACAAGAGAACTGGCAAATTGTCACTTTATGATTAAGATATTTGGCTGGGGCTGAGTATGCAACTGCAAACGAACAGTGGGACAAACGTACAAACAGCAAACAAGGCAAAGGAATTGATAAACGGTCGGACGGACGAACGGACGAAAGAACAAATGAACCGGAACAAACGAATGAATGAACGACATTGTAATTGACATGTTATGTCCTTGAAAAATGCAATAATATCATCTCATTCCAGTCAGGTCATATGGAAGGACGAAAAGTTGACGCGGCCGTAATGATCGTGTCCTCGCTCAACGGAATCTCACGGTCATGCAGCTAGGTTGTGGCAGCACAATCATATCGTTCTCGTGAATTCGATGTTTAAGCGTACACGGTTACCTTGTCAAATCTGCGGTTTAACACAGGTTAAACTCTGATCCATTTTATTTTTTCTTTCACCGACATTAATTGTCGCACGGGATGTAAAACTCAATTTTGATAAACAGGCGGCACATTTCAACACGGTTTGTTGTTAAGAAGAATGAAACACGATAGTTGTCTGAAAGCTCTGTAGTTCATTGCAGTGTGCCGTGAAAGGTTCTGTTTGCCTGAGGGCTCGTCGCCAGAGATCATTCAGAGAGGGGAGAGATTGAAGAAAAGCAGTTCAGTTTATTGGAACTACTCGAATGACTTCTGGAGTGTGGATGGCTGCATGACTTTAATCTTACGTTGGTCGTAAGACATGTCATGCTGGTTTCAAGGTAGTGTAGAACGTATACAGCAAATAACGTTTGAAGAGTTGGCTCGATTCTGTCTATGTTAGGTCTATGTTTAGTCCGGCGGAACTCGTGGTGCATGCAAGATGTGCATTTGTATAGTCAGGTAGCGTGATGAACGAGCGATACTGACTTGTCCCAAGACTACCGCGAACGCCTATACGCCAGGGCTAGGCGCACGCGGGATCGGCAGAACGTATTGTATGCACGGCTGTGAACAGTTAGGCCTACTGAAGACACGGCTGTGAACAGTATGCCTACTGAAGACACGGCTGTGAACAGTAGGCCTACTGAAGACACGGCTGTGAACAGTAGGCCTACTGAAGACACGGCTGTGAACAGTAGGCCTACTGAAGACACGG